>JABASP010001156.1:0-33551 GCA_019776565.1 Sminthurinus signatus | reverse complement strand
AAAACTAGAAACTAGAAACTAGAAATAGGGTTCTATTTGGAGGAATTCTCTTTTTCTTTCTCTTTTTCTTGGTTAGGTAAACACTGAAGATTCTTTTCCAAGCTAACGAGCTCTCTGCATAAGTGAAGGGAGAAAGGGGAGTTTTGCCCATTTCCTCCACATCTTCATCTTTTCTTCTTCTTCTTCTTCTTCTTGTTCTTTATCTTTATCTAGTTTCTCACCCCGAGAAGACTCCTGTACTTTCTTTGTCTACTCGAGACTCGAGACTCAAGACTCGAGGAGAGGAAGAGAAAGAGAAGAGGTGCTTGTACTTGTACTGAACTGAACTGAACCCCCTGCTCCTGATTCTGCTTGTGATTCATTTGTAGAATGGGGAAAGAAAGGGGGAAAGTTGAAAGTGACAAAGAAAGATTCAATTAATGAAGATTACACGCCACACCCGTCCCGTCCCTTCACCAATCATGAATTTAATGCAAAAGTTTCCTCTCTTCTCCTTCCTTGTACAAAGGCTTTTTTCCAGGGAAAACTATTCACTCCTCTGATCTCTCATCTTGAATCTTGAATCTCGAGTCTTGATTCTTGATCTTTGCATCTATAAACAGCTCCTCTTCATTCTTCATTTATGCATATGACATGACACACCTTTAAAAGGGATTTGCACCTCTTTTTCTTCTCTCTCTTTGTAAAAGTGTGTAAATCAGTCGAGTTTGTTTCTACATTTGTTCAGGCGAATGGGAATACAAATACAAATCACAAGAGAAATGGTTCAATTGGTTCAAAGAAAGACAAAAGGAGGAGAGAAAAGAAATAAATGAAATGTCCTTTGTCTCATCCAGACTCCAGACTCGAACTGAACTTTCTTCTCATCATCAGCTTTCTCCAAATAATGTTTCATCAACTCAACTCATTCGACTCTGAAGGAGAGTCAAGACAGAGAGCAGAGTTGATTGTCGAAGGTATTTACTTTGTCCAATCTCCTCTCCGTCTTCTCTCTCTTCTACCTCTTGTCTCTTGTCTCTTTTACTTGAATTTGATTTAAATGTAAATTGAAAATCAACTTGAGCCACTCAAACCAAAGCAAAAGTATCCGGAGAGTTCCTCACTTCTATCGTCTATGCAAATACAGAAATCAAATTGGAATTTGAATTTCACTTCCAAATCAAAATATCTCACTCTCCCTCTGTCTGAGTGAGCATTGAAAATTGAGCATGTTTACGCTGATTTCTATATACTTTTAGATTCTAGATTCTAGAATTCGAATAATGTCAAGTGTATCATTGCTAAAAAGTTTTGGAGAGGAGAAAGTTTTCAAGCTGTAAATTCCAACTCCAATTCAAATTCCAATTCCAAGGTGATGATCACGATCTCGATCACGATCAGAAAACCTGATGCTGATGCTGATGCTGATGCTGGACTTTGGTGTTTTTATTTCCTTGTTTTCTCTTGTCTGTAATATAAACTTGTTTATTCATAACTTGTGCATTTGTTGAAACTAAAGGTGCGTGACCAAACTGCGTAATAATCATCAAAATCAAACCAAAGAAACCAAAAAAACAGGGGAGAAAGAGGAGACAGAGTGAATTTTAAAATATGAGCCTGAGCAAGTTGATGATATATTTATATGTTTTTGAAAAATGCTGATGCTGATGATGGGAATTGAGGATGAAATGTGAGGGTGTTTCTTGAAACTCCTGTACATTTATGTTTATATTTATACAATATTTTTTGTACACGTTACATTTGGTGTATTTTTATGGAGAGATGATAACACTTGTACACTCCAAAGAATAACATTTCCTCAAGGCTGACTTGTCTTGTCTTCTCTTGGAGTTGGAGTTGAATTGACTGACTGGAGACTGGAGAAAGGAGAAAGTAAAAGTGGAGGAAAGTGGAGGCTTTTGTTGAATTTGTGTTTGAGACGGGGGATGTCGGAGTTTTCAGACTTGGATTTTGGATGTTATTTGTAAAAATGGAATTCACCCCCAGAATTTCAATTGGATCGTTAGGAGTTTTGACTCTTCTTTTTCCTCTGTACATTTTAGTTGTACAAAAGATGGAAGATGGGAGAGAGAAGAGAAAGGAGCCCCCTGAATGACTGAGCTTATACTTTATACTGTGCTCCGCGGTGGAAAGGATGGAAAAGTTTGGAGTTTGGAGTTTTGAGTTGGGAGGCTTCTCTTCTAATGTACACAATTCACAATAGAATCTCCTCCGCATTTGAACGAGGGTTAGAGAACAGACAAAATCAAGATGAAGAAAAAGAAGAAGACGAGGAGATGAATGAGATTGAGTGAGAAGGAATGGAACGGCACACAAATTCCCCCCAAAAATACAAAATACAGAATACAGATATTCCACAGATGAGCTGAATCCTGAATCCTGAATCCTGAATACACATGTAAAGATTCTAAAAATGCTGAATAGCTCAGCTCAACTCAACTCAACTCAACTCTGTGTGCATTTGAATCTAAATTTAAAATATCCGTATGAATATCTAAATGTACAATACAAAACACAGTAGAACACAATAGAATAGAACAGAATGGTTGTGCGTACCTTTTTTATGCGTGTGTTTGCATGTGCAATTTCAACTCTGTTGTCGTTTTTGTCTTTTTTCTTCTTCTTCTTGTTCGTCTTCTTGGGGTTCTTGGGGTTTGGTGTGTTTTTGGGGGAGGAACATAAATCTGCTGTGGGTGATGGTTTTTATCCGTATAAAATGGTACAACCAACTACCAACTTTCCTGCTCTTACAACATCCAAAGTACACCAAAACATCCAACATCCAACAACTTGCATCGTACACCGTAAAAAGTACAACGTGTTTTACTCTGAACTTGGAAAAGAAATGGGACTTGGACCCTCTTTTCTCGTCTCCAGTCTCCAGTCTCCAGCTCATCATCCATCTCTTTTTTCCTCCTTCTCCTTTATTCTCTATTCTTGTGCACTGTGGATTGTGCACTGTGCGTTGTTTTGCATGTGCTCGTAAGTACAAATCTTATTTATGTACTGGGGTAAAAAGTAAAAACCATTCCTTTGACTGTAAATCTTCCCTCTTTCTCCATGGAAAATATCTACAAACTACAAACTCCAAACGAAATTTCAAATTCCTTCTTCCTAGTTTTCAGTTCTCAGTTCTTAGTTGTTTGTACATGAACTTTTGCATTTTAAGTCTGTAGCTGCACTTTTAAATTCAAAAGTCAAAACTGATAGTTATGAGACGAACGTGCTAATTAGATTTTACTCTCTTACATTTCTTCAAATTTCAAATGTAAAGTTTCAAGTCATGGGAATCAAATGCAAAAACATTTCAAAATATAGATACAAAAATAAAACGTATTGTACATGTGTCTTTCAACGCAGGTGCGTAATTCACGCAACTTTTTTTTGGTTGGTTCCTGAGCTTTTTGGCAGAGAGAAATTACATGTATTTTTTCCTCTAGATTCTAGATTCTAGATACATTTTTATCTTTTATCGTTTGGAAATAGAAGAGCTCGAGATGCTGAATACTTGATTCTGAATTCTGGAGTACTAATTTGTCAGTAAACAGTCGTCGAGTTGGGTTGCGTTGAGTACAGTTGAAAACTCTTAATGACGCTCACTCGCTCTTTTTCTTGCTCGTTCTCTTGCTGTGGCAATGAAAAGAAGTAATGAAGCAGTGGTAAAAACTTGAGCTGAAATGGTAAATGGTAAATGTTAAATGGGGAATAGGAAAAAAGTTGCAGATTCTAGATTCTAGATTCTAGATATTTTGTGGATATTTTGGGACAAGATTCTTGAGATGTTGAGAATTCTGGGATTCTGGGAGTGAGCGGATATGTACAAACTTTTCTCATCTAAAATCCAACATCCAACATCCAGCAGATGATAATGATAATGATATCACTAATCTCTCTCATGAACGATGTTCCACCATTTTGGATCCACACTGCACGACATTTATATTTATATTTTATATTTATCTTTGCTCCAAACCCTCATATTAAACACAAACTACGAACAAATGAATCCACATTTATCACACACTGTTGAAAAATGACAGGATATTTACCAGGACAAACCCAAAAAATAAATAAATAAATAAAAAGAGGAAAGTATTAGTGAGGAAAATGGAATACGATTTAAGATTGACGGCCAAGAAATGAGGGTCATTTCTGAAGGAAATGCACAACTCTTTTTATATAAGTGAAATTCATACAAACACAAATAGAAACAGATTTGGACTTTCCCACAAAAGGACGTGAAAAGAATGAGTGAGCGTCATACGACTATTTTTTCCTAATGAATAAAGATAAAAAGATGAAAAAATTGTGTCCATAGCCCTTTTTGATTTTCCCATCTTGTTAAATTGGCAAAAATACTTTCTCTTTGCCGCTTTTTTGTCAAAGATGAAGTTATAAATGAGCAAAGGCTAGAAAATAGAAAAAGAAAGAGAGAAAAGCTTGACTTGCACTTCTCTTCATTAAAACTGCGGTTGCTGTTTGCTGTTTCATTCATGTGGATAATAATCTTTTCTTGTGTGGCCATGTATCAAAAATTATGGGTGGTCGGGGAGTGATCCAGAATCCAGATCTCCGATATTCAAAATTCAAATTCCTTCCCACAATTATTATTACTATTATTATTATTATAACGAGTGAATTATAGGCTGAGGATTGAAGATTGTATTGAGTATTGAGTGTGTATTTCACCTCATTTTACCATTTGATCATTTGATCTTTTGATGTGGTTGTTGCCATTTGTGAATAATCCATTTGACCTGACCTTGCAGACAGATCATAAGTCAATTGCAATTTATTCTCTTTTTCTTCCATTCCTTCATTTATTCCATTTTATTCATGTTCATGTTCATATTCATCTGCATCTGGATCTGCCTGTGGACAAAATGGAATAAATAGTGGAGAACGTGAAGAGAAGGAGTAAAATAAGATAACATATGGACTCTGAAGAAGACTGTAGACTGGAGTGACTTTTGCTTTTGGGGAAAGAGCTGAGAAAAGTGTGAGAGATGGAGAGCGTTATTAAACCATTATTATGAAATTGAATAAATTATTATTAAGTTTGGAGGGTAATTTATTTACGTGGGGTGATTTAGAAGGCGAAGAAGGATAAGGAGAAACAGAACGAGAGAGAGAGAGAGAGAAAGAGAGAGACTTTTGGTCCATGGGTTGAATAGCTGAAATGGGAGACATAAATTTTCATAAAAGGTATCTGCTCTCTCTTTCTCTTTCTCTCTCTCTTTTCTCTTTGAATGAATACTTTCTCCAGGCTCCACTACTTTCTTTCCTCGTGGATGTTGAATGTAGATGTGCTTCTGCCACCAACACCAACGCTATCATCATCATCATCATTCCTATCTTCTTGCCCTCGCAGTCATTCATTGATGCACAGTGCACAGTTCACAGCCTTAGAACAGAACAGAAGAGAACAGAAGAGAACAGCACCAGCAAAAGAAGTGGAAGAAAAGAGTGTGAAAATACGCAGAGGAAATTCCAGCCTTTTCAACATGCACCAGAAAAAGGAATACAAATACAAATACAGACACACATATTTTCCAGCCATGAGAAACACAAGAGTAGATTTTTAGACTCTTTACTCTTTCTTGGTTTTCTCTGTAACATTCAGATCCAAATGGAAATGTACAGCATAGTCTTTGACTAGAAATAGTAGAAATAGTAGACTTTCTCAGCTGCTCCATTCCTACAGTTGTACTTGTACTTGTGTGCATATGTAAAAGTGTGTTGTGAGAAATGAAAAGTCTGGAGGAAAGATGAGGGTTGACAGGCAGAAAATTTCTGCAAACATTTAGTTTATTGTCAGGGAGCTTCTCGCTCTGTGTAACGCAAGAGCAGAGAACAGAAAAGAAAGGTTGCTTTATCTACTTCCACTTTTTCCCTGCCATTCCTCTGACAACAGACAATACAACATGCAGCACAATATAACAAAATATAACACAATCCGACTTCCCTCTTTCCACCATGGACTTTTTCTCCAGCTCTTTTTTCTTGGGTTTCTTGGATGTTGGATCTTTGAGATAGGATGAACACTGAAGACTGAACAGTGAACAGTGAACAGTGAACATGAAAAACTAGACAAGTTCAACTCCAACTCCAACTTTGTTCCGTCTACAAATAAATAGATTTTCTTCCATCTCAATTCTCGATTCTCAATGTCTCAATGTAGTTGTACTTGTAGATGAAAATGGGTATCTTTCTCTGTATTTTAAGCGTACGTCGACTGTCTGCTGTTCACTGTCTGCTGTCTAAATTCTAATGTCTAATGTCTAGATTCTACATTCTACATTCTATTTAGGCTCTTCATTCCACAGTCCACATTCTACATTCTACATTCTACATGTTGGATGTTGGATGTCTAGATGCATTTTATGGGTTCCAGGGTCAAATGAGCAAAGGGGAAGCATCCACATTATTATTATTATTATTATGTACACTTTATATATCTTGTCATCTGTAATTCTGCACTCTGTTCAGTACAGTATTAAAATACAATGGGATATCATGTGCATCGTCTGTCAGGGAAAAACACGCACATGCACATTAAAATACTGCATTTTTATACAACAAAACAGAATAAATAACAAGAGTATTTTGGTATTTCTTGCAGAGGAATAGCTGATAACATGTTCAATGTTCAAGCACATTTCAAATTTATTATCAGTATTGCATTTTTGAGCTTGGTTTGACTTGACTCGTGTTGGAGTTGGAGTTGGAATGGTGTGAATTTGAATTTGAATAACAAGTTTATAAATCCGAAAGAATGGCCAAGTAAAAGAAGCCATGAATTTGGTGCATTGTAAAAGTACAAGGAAATGAAAACTGAAAGGGAACTGGAGTGAAAGTGTGAGAAAGGAGTTGAGAATTGAGGCGAAGGAGTGAGAAACTCGTCTTTTCCGCTGGTTCCATTTATTAATTAATTAAGACAATTCTCTAATTAAACTCAGCCAGCAAAGGGGAAAAATAGAAGAAGTAGAAGAAGAAGAAGAAGAAGAAGAAGAAGAAGAAGAAGAAGAAGAAGAAGAAGAAGAAGAAGAAGAAGAAGAAGAAGAAGAAGAAGAAGAAGAGGGAAAATTAGAAGGGAGGATTCACCCCTCACGAACAATTTACAAATCTGTTGTCTGTTGTGGTACTCAACTGTCAACATTCTACATTCTACAGCCTGAACAAAAGTCCAGATTTTTCAATTGTCTTTGTCATTGTTCCCCGTTCAAAATTCCAGTAGACAGTAGACAGCGGAGGCTTCAATTTTAATAAACTTGCGACTTGTGTGTGCATGACGTGACTTGTGACGCAAAGTGAAAGAGTGAGTTGACATGAATGACTTTTATAATTGATGGTCCACCGACGACTCACGATCCAAAGATGCGAACAAGATGAAGAGGCAAAGTGTATAGAAGACACTGATTTTGATTTTGATTTAAATTTAGATTCCCTTTGGACTTGCTCCACATTTTATATTTTCCCATGAAAATTCATAAGCAGAATATTTAAATACTTGTACAAGATTTAATTTTAGAGTGAGACAGAATTTGTCTCTTCTTTTAGTTTTCTCGTGGTTTTGGTTTTTTGATTCATATTCGCATTATTATTGTACATTGGTTCTTAGTTTTATTGGTGGTGTAGTTAAAATTAAATGTAATTACCGTTCAGCTACTTATTAGTTAAGAAATCCGAGTTGATTGCCATTGTTATTCTAATGAGCTCGACTTAGAATCTAAAATCTAGAATCTAGACTCAAGTGACTGCTGGTTTCCATCATCGAGTTTTTAGTTGTTCATCCGCTGTTGGTTTCAAAGGCGAGAAAATTTTTCAGGCTGAAAAGTTTTCGACAAGGAATCAAAGCGAAAGAAGAAGAAGAAGAAGAAGACGAACAAGTGGAGAATAGAGGGGAGAAAATGTTGGATGTTGAATGCATCTACATTTCATTTCTATCGTCAAAGTTTCTCTTTTCTCTGTCTCTTTCTCGGATCACCACAACCAACAACCAACAACCAACAACCAGCAGCCAGCCGCACAGTGAAAGAAAGAATGAATAAATGTCTCTCCTCGTCCTGACAAAGCACAGTACAACAAAACAGAGTGCAGAGCACAGGCTAAAATCTAAAATTTGAATGTGCTGCTTTATGCGTCCTGCGTTATTTACTATTTACGCTTTGCGTTTTGATATTCAAATCCTTGATAAAATAGATGAACAAAATACCAACAAAATGATGATGATGAGACTTTTTTGGATTTATTTATCCAATTTCTTCGGTGTAGCTGAATTTGAATAGTTGAATAGTTGAAAGTACATTTATTTTTAATAGAGATGCTCCATTGAAGACTCCAGTGAACGCACGTGTGAAGAAAAAAAAGTCTCGACTCTTTAGATGAGTTGTTACCTTGTGCTTTGTGTAAAATATCCGTATCCCAAGCTGGTGCACACAGCATAAAGTATTTTCTTTCATGTGTTCTTTCTAACGTAAAAATAAAAAAGTGGAATTATATCGTATCAATTGAATATATTATACATGAAATTTCCCCTGTAGAAAAATGTGTGTATTTGTGTAGTACAGACAACAACTTCCGTGGTGGACTTTTTTTCTAGGATCGGGATTCGGAGTATTTGTGTATCTTGTCTGTTGTCTGTTGTCTGTTGTAGGAATGTTGTACTTGTAACTTGTATGAAGTTGTACGGGACGAAAAAAGAGGGGAAATGTCGAGTTTCTTTTCCTCATGCATTATTCGGATGGAAAAGTAGGAATTGGAGCTTTTTTGGAGCTGTTGTTGGATCGGGAAGGAAGGAAACAATAACCATGGGGGAAAACATGCAAATGGGCCATCCCATCCAAAAAGTTGGACTATAATAACAGAAAAGTGCCTAAGCCAACTGAACTTTCTCAATTCGAATCCACTCTTCTCCTTTACTTTCCCTTTCCCTCCTTCTCAAAAACATCAACATCAACAGCAACAGCAATAGTAACAACAACATGAACAAGGAGAATGAAAACGATAACGACCATTTCATCCCATGTGTAACTATCATCAGCTTTCCGATGGGAAAGGAAAGGAAGAACTTGGAAGCGGAGAAAGTGGAGACTGACTCAACTCGCTACTCACAAGGAAAAAAGTCGATTGATCTCTACATTTTGAATCTTTGAACGCGAGTCTAGGTCTAGTGCAGAACGGAGTCTGGAGACTGCAGACTGTGGAAACTGGAAACGGAAGAAAATACATTCATGAGCACATGACATGGAAAATGCTGTAGCAAGAAAATGAGAAAAATCCCAAAGTCTCCATTTCCTTTGAGGAACAGAGACAAAGACAGACAGAAATAGAAGTAGAAACAGGAACAAAAATAGAAATAGGCCTGAACATTGAGAATTGAGAATTCTGCACTGTGTATTGTACAGACAAAAGGTTGAAGGTATAGATACCTTTTTCAATATAAAATGTACAATATACAGCCGAGACAAAGTATCTTTATACTTTGTACATTTTTCTATTTTCTCCTCGTGTTCGTCCTTGTCCTTGTCCTCATTGTCGTCATTCGTCTGTACTCTTTTTCTTGTGTGTTTTCCAGTTTCCAGTTGTTTCTCTTTCTCCCAAGGAAATTCAAAGTGGGCTTTGATAATCCGTCTTTCCACCATTCCTATTTTTGGTTCGGATATCCAATATCAAATTACCTACATGTTTTGTGTTTTGTGCTGGACGCAGAAACTCGGGTTGTGTCTGGAGTCTGGACTCAAACGGTTTGGTTAGGTTTACAAGGTTACAAGGTTTTTTGTTCTGCTAAGCCTGGACTCTGGACGCTGGAATAGAAAAGATGAGGGTTTTCTTTTTTGGGACAAGAGGCTACCCACAGGATTTTATTTATTACAATGGGACATTACAATCCGATCCGATCCGAACCAGAGCACAGTTGAAGATGTGATATGCTTTTTGCTCCGACTCCAACTCGAACTGCATTTATTGAGTAACTTGCTTCTTGATACTCCATAACATATTTTATCCTCTGCAACCCAAACCGATGCTTTTCTTTTCTTTCATGTCCTTTTCCTTTCGCTTTTCCTTTTCAAGCTTTAGGAAAAAGGAAGGCTAGTGTATTTTTAAGTATGGATCGGATTGGATTGAGGATTGAAGATTGAGGATAATGTTAAAACCATACACACACAAAAAGAAAAGTACGTGAACTGCTATTAAACTCACATATACATCAATACATGTACAATATACAGTGGTATTTTTTGTAGTCGTCTCCGTTCAATTGAGTTCAGTTGAGTTCATGAGATGCATGTATATTACGGGCATTATTTATTTAGTATTGTATTTTTATTCCTATTCCGAATTCTCCGTAAAAAAGCTGTACACTGTATAAAATAGAGCGCACATTTTCACAGCCATTCCAAACTCGGATCCAAAGTCTAAAGTTTGTACAATAATATCCAAAGATAGTTTGAGAAAAGTGTACAAGAAATTCCATAAAAATTCCACTTTCTTCTCAATGGTGTTTTGCAAATTTATCGTGTGCGAATCCAGAAACCAGACTAAAGAATCCAGACTGAAGAATTGAGAATGGAGAATGGAGAAACAAGTCTCATCTCCTTTCTTCTTCTTTTTCAAATTTCCATTTCCTTCACATTAGCTGCATTTTTATGTGTGGATTTCCCTTCCTAATGCTAAAACTAATACGGCTGTAATAATTCTATTTCTATTCGAATATTTATATGGAGAAAACTATCTCGATTTGATAGGGGTTTATAGTTTATACCATAAATTTGTAGATACATGATCTTGATTCTGTTTCTATTCTGGTTTTGGTTTGGTTGTGGATCTACTTGAAATTCAAAGGGGAAAAGATGAAGCGTCAATTAGAAATGCGAGAGAGGAGTAAAAAGTTGTAAAAAGTTGTACAAATTGTGTATTGTATTGTGCTGTTGGGTTTTGTGTTGGATGGCGGAGGAAGGGAATTCAACAAATAGAAATAAAGTTGGAGATACAGATACAAATGAGCATGAATTTGTTCCCGTCGTCATCATCCTCTCAGATCTCAGATATTTTCCCTTTTCTTTCTCAAGCATGATCCATGATCCGTGAACATTGTACATTGTACATAATTTATAAGCTGATGATTTCACAGTGCGTGTGTTTGTGTGTGGGTGGCTGTAGGTTTTTTTCTTCTTTTTTCCAATGTTTTGTATTTTGTATTAGATTGTGAATTGTGGATGGTGGATGGAAGAACCTACACATTACACATTAGACATGTTTCTACATTCACAGTTAAATGCGGCTCAGAACGAGATTAACCATATGAACTCTGTTCTCTGTACAACTGAACTGAATCTTTGGGTTTTTTTCATGGATCTATTTTTTTCTCCCTTCTTTTTTCCCATGGTATCAAACATGATCCAAAAATAGAGTAGAATAGAAAAGAAAAGAACGAGAATGAGAATGAAATGGATGGATAAAGGCTTTGAGCTTTGGCTTTGAGAATATTTTTTATTCTTCTTCTTCCACAGAAACATGTTTTGCACACACAAGACAAGAGATAACAGACAAATAGCAGAAAAATCAAAAGCAACAGAAAAGAGTAAAGAGTCTACAGTCTACAATCTACAGATTTGGGAACTATCCGAATCCGAATTGAGATAATTCTGACAAATATTAAGCATAAATGCTCAAAGTTTCATCTCTTCATTTATTTTATTTTATCTCCGTCTTTTCTTTGTACTCATTTTATCCCGGGATTTTCCATGTTGATTTCCAGTTGTAGCTTGTTTGTTGTTCGTTGTTCGTTGTTCGTTGTTCGTATTTACATTTTTAGACTAGTCACAAAGAACTTGTTTACATCATTAAATATTAATCCTTGATGATTGTGCAAGTTTGTGTCGAGTGTGGAACATTTTTCACTCAGATATTCACAGCACTTTGATCCATTTTAAATTCTAGGTTCTAGGTTTTATGCAAAGGCTCGTGTTGAGTGTTGAGTGATGACATAACTTTGATTTCACTTTGAGTCATTTGCTGTTTTGCTGCTCCTTTTTACTTTCAACTTTTTATAATACAAACTACAAAGTACAAAGTACAACCTACAACCTACGCCTGTTTTCAGCTCAGGGTAATCTCTGAACCTGAATTATTGTACCTGGTGCAGAAATGTCAGTGGTTGAATTTAATGTTCATGTTGATGTGAATTTGAAATTAGAGTGAATAATGATGATAATAAAAGACACTTGATTAGAACCATGTTTGATGATATTTCTATTTACTCATTTACTTATTTATTTATTTATTTATTTATTTACAGTGGCGCCAAAGTCGATAGAAATGGTGAATCATGCGGCGGATGCCCTCATCACGCTGAAAGAGAAAGATCAAACGGAATTAGAGTGCGTCGTCAAGGAGGCACGGCCGTCGGCAACCATCATCTGGTACAAAAATGGAAACGTCCTCAGACTCGGTAAGAACAAGCTTTCAAAATACTCTAGAAATACAAAATACAAAATATTTTATATAAAATACAAAATGGAAAAATCCAAGCTTTTTATTGTACGTTGGAATTTTGAGCTTTGTCGCAATTTCCAAGTCTCAAGTCTCAAATCTCAAGTTGAAAGGAGAAATAAAAGTAAAGCACTTGTTTACTTTTACAATACAAGATTCAAGATTCAGCATAACAATTTGGCATTTGGAAGTATTCAGTATGATTTTGCAGTGGAGGACTATTTATTTAGTTGTTAAATCTCGTGTTTACTTCAACTTGGATTTAGAACTGGATTTGCCCCCTTTGGAAATACTTGGATTTTCATTATTCTTCTTTCTTCTCCTCTGAGGAAATTTTAAAAAGCTGTCCTCTCTTGTGTTAAAAATTAGACTAGATTTTTTTACTATCAACTATTCACTTTTTTCTATTTTCTAAAAGAAAAAAGAATGTTACAATAATAAGGGTAATGATAATGATGAGAGTTGAATGGAGACAGAGCTAATAATAATAATAGTAATAATAATAATTTTTAGCTTTCCCCGAGTTCAAAATTTACACTACACATTTTTGTATTTTACATTGTACGTGTAAATGCTCAACAGTGAACAGAGTGAAAATGAGAAAGTGTACATAGAAAATGGAGGATAAAAAATAAATGACAAGTTGTTGGAATGAAATTGAGGATAATTTTGAATTTCAGAACTAGAAAAGAGAGGAAGCTCTTCTTTTTCCTCTTGTTCATTTTCTATAGAACAACTTGGAGCTGGAAAAGTGTGACAAAATGACAAGAACAATTCTCCATGATTTTAATAGACGACATTCACATGCAAAGACACGATTCATCTGTGCCCTGACGATCTCAACTCTCAACTCTCAACTCTCAACTTTGAATTGAAATGAAAGGGAAAGAGTGGCGCAAAGAGAAAGCAAGATAAGCAACTCGTTTTTCTTTCATACTTTCCCTCGCGTTTCTGCACAGTGCATAGTTCAGTTGACTCAACTAGAGAATCGAGTTGAAGAATGAATGACACGATGAAAATAAATGGCTGGCCCTGGAAAGTTGTAAAAGTTGAGGAAATGAGGAGGCTAATCGTGATGGGTGATGGTGAATGGGACTCAAAAGTCAATAATTTATTCCAAAATTGTACCAGAGAGAAAGAGAAAAAGTGAGGAGCTCTAAAAATCCTCGGTGGAAAAAAAGCCAACTTGAATGACACTGGGAAAAAATTGTCGGGGTAAACAAGTCTATCCTCAATCCTCAATTCAGTTCCTTGTACATTGTAAGTGATGGCTGATGGCTAAAAGTTGAAGAGGGAATAGAAAAGCATAGAAAAGAATGGAAATGGAGAGAGGGAAAAGTTATATAGTTTATTAGGTGCGTAGTGCAGCGTAAATTGTACGAGTCTCAGCAGTCTCATTGCCACAACAGGGAAAAAAGAAAAGAAAAGAGTAGAAAAGAGTGTGTGTGTTTCAGAGGTAATTACAATTAATCGGTCCGATTATCTCGCATAGTTGAACTTTGAACCTCCTCTGGAACCTGGAACTGGAACTGGAAATGGGACTGATGCTGGATTCTGGATTCTGGATGTTGGAGTTGGACTTGGAAACTGAAAAGTGGAAGAAGTTTTGTTGGAAAGGGAAAAATGTTCATTTTTCTCTCTTCTCTCTTTCCATCTGTTCCTGTCTCTTTCTTTTCTTTTCCTTTTTACACAGCAGAAGAGTACATTGGATTATTATATGCAATTATACACATGTACAGTGTACATTGTATTCATGTGTATTTCACAGGGTGAATAAATGGAGACATGAAAGAGTGTTGTTGTTATTGTCTATTGTCTCTCTCATTCTCATTCTCATGTACGATGTACGATGTACAACGTACAATGTACAGTGCTTATGGATGCAGTTGTTTGTTATTGGCGTCCGAGAATTGCTCCCTCACCGTTCACCGTACACAAATATTTCAATTGGCATTGTCGTCCAGTCGAGTGTGAGCTCTGAGCTCAGTTGAACTGTCTCTCTATTCAGCATCGAGCATCGAGCATCGAGCATCGAGCATCGAGCATCGAGCATTGAACATTGAGCATTGAACACGGAGCATTTAGCATTTATCACTAAATGTTGAGTCGTTAGAAAAGTAAAGAAATAAGTTGGACAATTTGTCCTCGCATTATCTACAATCTGCAATCTACCATCTACAGCCTACAGTATGAATTGTATAATGTGTACAGTGTACAGTGTACATTTTCATGTTGATGTTGTTCCAGCTCCAAAGAGACAGAGAGAGAGAAATAGCTGTAGACTGTAGACTGTAGATGTAGAGAGTGTTAGAAAGATGCTCCCTTTTTCACCCTACTTGACGCCATTAACTTATTTAACTATCCTCGTATTCACACACCCAACACACCCAACACCAAAAGCAGGAGCCAAAGCAAAAGCAGCAGTCCCAACAAAAACACACACATGTACAATGTACAAAGTACATGTGAACCACTTTCCGGGATATTTATTAGTGGACCTCACTTTCACTTTGCTTTTTTCTGCACAGCCATTCCATTGACTTGGCCTCACTTTACTTGGCTCTCGGCTCTTCTTGTTGTTGGTTGTGACTCTAGATTCTAGATTCCAGCCTCCAGTTTCCAGCACATACACGAGATTCCTCTTCCTCTTAAACGGTGGACCATGAGCAAGAAAATGTCTTGGCAGGCCCAATTGACTACCAAAGAAAGAGAAAAGGAAAGAGAGAAAGAAAGAAGTAGAAAAAGAGAAATTCCGAGAGTTTGTTAGCCCTTTCTCCAGCTGCCATTTGTATTCATACATAGTTGTAATACATCCACAGAAAGAGGGAGATGGAGAATGTGGATACACAGAAATGTGTGTGCAGTTAAGAGGTTGACGTATGTGCAGAGTGTATTGGAAGTCCTAGTTGAGTTGAGAGAGGGAAAGAGGGAAAATGAGAGATTTTGTACAGTCAACAAAAGAGAGTGGAGTGCATTGCAGTGGATAGTGTAGAATGATATGGAATGATATGGTCTGGTGTGGTGTGTGCAGTTGGTGTAGTTGAACTGTTTCCTGTTTGGGTATAAAAGCTTCAGGGGTCCTTAATTGTATTTAATGGGGCTCGCTCAATAATGTGTAGGTAGGCACTTCTCCAAAATACTCTCTCTTTCTATGGATTTCTCATGTCCCCACTCAAACTCAAACTATTCCAACTCTCTCCCACACACCGTACACCGTACACATATACATTCCACATGTCTCATGTCTACATCTTCTTTCCCTGTCTTTATGGCTCCCAATCTCTACCCAGTTTTTTACTCCATGTTCAACGTTCAGTCCTCAATCCTCTTGCTCTTATTTTCCTCCTCTTCTCCTCTTTTCCTCTTCTCTTTCCATCACATCACAATCAATACACTTTTCCCGATTCTCCATAAATGTGCAACCAAGCTTAAATTAAAGGTTCCAATTTCAAATTGAAAGAAAGAAGAAAGAAGAAAGAAAGAAAAGGAATAATATCATATCCACTATCCACAATGTAACTATATACTATAGACTATAGGCTGTAGGCATACAATATACATATTGTACAATGTACAACAAGCTCAAAGCTCACTTTTCCCTTTTTTCTTTTACTCACTGCACTTGCTGACTTATTCACTTATTCACTCCACCAAAGTTCCTTATTCCCTACTTCATGAATGACTATAATCACATGGAATCACATGGAATCACATGGAATCACATGGAATCGGGAATCGGGAAAGAAGCAGGCCCAGCAGAAACTAGAGTAAAATCCTGCCTTCACCAGCAGATACAGTTTTTATACGGATATTTATCATTTTTTCCCTCCTGTCTTGTCTCCTGTGCAACAAACACACAAACACAACCAAAGGGAACTGCACAAAAAATGCACTTTGATGTGGAGTCAGCCTAATAAAATACCATAAAATAAAATAAAATATGGCGAATCGAGTCCGGACTCGCTCATTCCTTCATCTTCCATAGATCATCCACAAGACACAAACACACAAACACAAGGGAAAATCCATGTTTCTACCTCTAATTCCTTTGAAGCTGTTTAATGTGATTGGATTTTCTAGCTTTAGCAGTCGAGTGGACTCACATTCAAAGCTGGATTTGGATTTGGATTTGGATTCCGCTTTGGATTTGGATGAACTGGATTCAATTAGGATCTTTATTGATCTATATGCGTGAAATTATTATAGAGCTGAGGAAATTTATTTCAGAGTGCTGAAATCCCGTGGCCTGTGTTTCTCTTCTCTTCTTGTTCTTCTTCTTCTTCTACTTGTGCATATCTATTACGTATATCAATGTCTTTGTATTTTATATAGATATGCACTGTGCACTTTGCACATTAGGCGTGTTTTATGTGATATAATTTGGCAACAAACTCTTTTATATTTTCTCTACCCCGAGTTTTTCACACACTCTGTCTTTTGCTCTGTCTCAGTCTCACACTTATGGACCATGAAAAACAGAGAAACAGAGAAACAGAGAACAAAGTACAAAGTGTGCCAAAAATTTCTAGAACGAGAAAATTAGTTTTGCCGTCAGTTTAAACTCGGCAAAAATAAAGGATGGCGATGGCAAATGTGTTATGTGTTGTGTGTATGAAATCTCCTTTCTCACGTAGAATAGAAAAAAGAGACGGGAGATAAAATATTTATGCGTGCGTGTACAAAGTACAGAATAAAGAAGAGTGCAGTGTACTTTGTATAGGTAAATTCCAATCATGTCGGTTTTCTCTGAAAAATAAGTGGAGGAAAATGATGCGTAGGTACATTTTACATTTTACGTTTTACATTTACCATTTACCATTTTCCCTCTGCTTCTTTTTTCTTGTCCTGTTTCTGTTTGGAGTTCGGAGTTTGGATTTTGGATGATATAATGTTTGCGTGTCTGTCTTTTCTTGTCTTGTCGTTTCTTGTGGGTTTCTTGTGTTTTGTCTATGTGAAAAATTCCGAGCTTTAGGAAAAGAATTGCAATTCATTATGTAAAAAACAAGCGGGTTTCTTTGCATAGCGAACAGAGAGGAAAAGTGTAGTATACTCATGACGACAAAAATACAAAATACAAAGTACAAGTACAAAATACAAAATACCGAATACGAAATAGAAATGCAGGGAGAAGGAAACACGGAAGTCTGCTGCTCAGGATGAAATCTGCTATCTTTTCTCTTCTTCTTCTTCTTCTTCTTCTTGTTTGCAATGTGCTGAGGAGAGAGATTTCTTCTTCTTCTTCTTTTGCTTTGGTTGTGCCGGTGGTAGTGGAGCGCTAGCGCGTGGCCTGCATCGCATCGCATCCCATCATATTACATTACATTACATTACATGACGTTCCAATGCATCACACAACATGACATTCACATTCGCATTCAACTTGGAGCAGCTTCCTCCCGTCGTGTTGAATTTCAAGTTGAACTCACTTTTCTCTGTTTCTCTTTCTCTTTTCTCTGCTCGTCTCTCGTCTCTCGTCAAAATTCAACACTGTTTGAGATTTCACTTTGCTCTTCTTTGTGAATTCATCCTCTTCATTCCTGATTCAACATTCGAGATTCAAAGTTCTAAATGTGCTGTTCGCTGAGAGCTGAACCTTTCCATCGTCAATTCATTCATCCAGTCATCTACAACCAGGAGAAAAAGAGAGCGAGAGAGAAAGAGAAAGAAAATGTATCCGTATTCAACGGAGATGAGAACAGATGACTTATTGAATGACTCCTAAACTGTGCACTTTAAACTCTCAAACTCTAAAACTCTAAAAATGAAGGATAAACTATCATCAAATCAAATGAAATTCAAATGGCTTCTTTCTTTTGATCCATCGACTTCTAAATCCAAATTCCGCGTCAAATCCAAATAGATGAAAGAGAAGAAAAGTGCAAGCGCCTCATCTCACATTTAAATCCTCATTCGCATTCACATTCACAGTCAAGCTTCAACAGTCACAAGTCACAAGTCAACAGCTTTCCATTTCTTTTGAATCAGCTATAAACTTGAAAGTTTCGCTTAGAAGAGTTGACTTGATGTTAGGTGCGATGAGAATCCATTCTACAGCTTGGATTCAGGATTCAGAATTCAGAATTCTTGTCCATACGTTTTTACCTTTGTAATTCATGAGGTTGAAAAAGAAAAGGGCGGACAGTTTCAATTTTTGCATAGTTGTTCACTAAAATCCATTACACATTACCATTTACACATGTACAGAATAAAATGCTCAAATCCTTCTCCTCTAATTATGTTTATCCAACTCCAGAGTCTAGATTTTAGATTCTAGAGAAGGAGTGGAATCTGGAATATGGAATCTGGACTAACATAAAGAAAGAGAGAGAGAGAGAGAGAGAGAAAGGGGAAGAAAAGTTGAGGAGTTGAGTTGAGTGTGAGCACACGTGTAATGAATAAATAATCCAGGAGTAGATATGCACAATGTTCAAATTCAGTCTTGAGTCTTCACTTCTTGGTCTTGTGTAAACACGAGTCTTCTCTTCAGGAAAAGGAGGAAAAGGAGGAGTGAATCTCGGACTCGTTTGTCAATCTGCTTTTGATGGATGCTCACCGCATCCATCTGCAAAGTTTTTAATTGAATTACATACTCCACACAACGGAACAGAACAGAATGGAATGGAATAGCTTATAGTTTGTAGCACACAAGACATGATGACGTGAGGAGTGAGGAGTGAGGAGGAAGAGGAAACGGCGGAAGAGCACAAGAGCACAAGAATAAGGATGAGAATGGAATAGAGATTAGAAAATCCACAGAAACACACACACAACTTGACTTGAGAATACATCACAAGAGAACCAAACAGAAGAGAAGAAGAAGAGGAAGAAGAAGAAGAGAAAAGGCCCGGCGGAAGTGAAAGTTAAGACGTTTAACTTGGATAACGACGCGTTGCTGACGGGCCAAATTAAAGATTGATGCTCTTCATTTACATTTACTTCCTTTTCCAAACCAAACCAAACCAAAGCAAAGCCAATCCAGTTGAGTCCCATGCAAAACCATAGTCATTTAATTACCTCGCTCATGTACAAAGTACAAAAACATCATAGACTATGGAGTAAAAGCAAACGTCAGCCAGTCAGCAGTCAGCCATTGCAACTCTTCTCCTTTCTCCTCCGCAAGCGGAACTCACTCGACATAAATCCAGGAGAACCCGTCAAAAATAATCATGAGCATGATTTAGTCCATTCACCTTGACCATTTCCAAAGCCAATTCCAATCCCACGTCATGATTAATAATTCTACAAATTATAATTATCTCAATGGATTGGATTTTCCAAATCCACATCAAAATCCAAATCCAAAATCCAAATCAAGCTCTGCACAAACTCCAGCAGTTTTCTCTAGCGGAGGGAATGATGAATGAAAACTTTGGTGTTAAAAATTCAAAGGATGGAGCAGACAGCTTCATTTCGCTCTATATTCTATATTCTGTATCACGATCAAGATGACTGTTATCAACATGATGAATGATGCATACAAATGTGAACATCTTTTGTGAGCTACTTTTATTTCTATTTGAATTTCAAATTCACATGTACCTACAATCTACAATCTACAAAAAGTTGACAGAGGGAAAGAAAAAGGTGAGAAAGATGAGAAACGGAACGGGTGATTCAAAAACGGACAGTTATAGTTATTCTTGTAGTTGGTCGTTCCACGTCCCTATTCTCCAGCTCGTGTGCCATAAATGTAAAGGAGAATAAGAGTTTGAATGGCTGAGAATAAAGAATAAAGACAAGAGAGGCGGAAGAGAGAGTGCGAGTGTGAGATTCGGGAGGAATTGGGATTTGGATCATTTCTCGTCTCTAAATAGCCCTTTTCCCTCGCTAATGCAGTTGGTCAGGATTCTAGAGCAAATTTATGAGGTCATTCTCATTCTCAGCCCCAGTCATCCAAATTCATATCGTCCTCTTCATTTTCTTTCTCTTCTGCACATTTCTTTTCCTTTTCATGTACTTTTTCTGGGTGCTGAATTTAATATTTTGCATTATGCATAATTTCATTCCCAACTCTCTAAGCATTTCAGCAGGTAAAACTGTGATATGAAATGAATACAAAAAATAAGACGAAAAAATTCCAATTTGGTAGTTTTGTGTTATTCTTTTTGTATGAATTGGAAATTGTCAATTATTATCGATTGTCGATACTCATAAAAATCTACCTCGGAATTCTTGTCCGAATCCTCCCGATTCCAAACACTTTCGCATTCCTAAAACGTGACAAAAAATCTAAATAAAATCTTTGTTTTGTTTGTTTTTTATTGTTTACAGAGACGAGAGAGGACACGACGGAGGAGCTTGAGATGGTGAAGGACGGCGTGCGGGTGAAGATGAACACGACGCGGAGTAAGATTCGATTTGTACCTACGACAGAAGATGACCGAGCCAATTTCACCTGTGAAGCGAGACATCCCGCCTTATCAACAAACTCACCTCAGAGAGTCACCGTCTACCTCTCCGTTCAATGTGAGTCACAACCACAATACAAAACAAAACAAATCTCTTGTCTTTTCCTTACTTTTATTTCATTGTGTATCTTTTATTTAGTCATTTTGTTTATTTTTTTACTTGTTCAATCTCCCATTGTTGTCTTTCCCTGTTTCATTTTTCGGACGTCAACAAACTTTTACTCAAACTCAAACTGACCATTTTATTGGGCATGTGTTTTTAACACTGTTTTTATTATTCTATTTGTGTTTGTGTTTCACGAATTGGCGTCAGTTGAATTGAACAAACCCGTAAAACTTTTACTGCATTTTTTCATCCTTGTCCTTGTTTTTTTGGTGACGAATGAGATTAATATTTCGAGCACGAATTTTTTTAGGTGAAACTAACAAAAGAAAAGAGAAATTTTGATTAAATTGTTTCTATTTTGTCCAAAACATGTATGCACATTAAATTAGAATATTATAGCAAAAAATACAAGGAAATGAAAATGTTTTATTAACACGGACGTTCAACTTTGAGACACATTTTTACTCATTCATTCATAAAACAAAAAGATTCAAAACTGTCAAAATACACGAGTAAAGCTGGGAAAGATTTCTTTTCATTTTCCTTTTCCTGTAGCAAAATAATTTGACATTAAAAAAAACTAATGATACTAATTTTTCCTTGTATGTTTAATTTTATCTATTTTATACAGATCCGCCAGGAGCTCCACGAATCGATGGTTATCGAGAAGGTGACCTCATAAGGGAGAACGACTCGGTGACTTTGACCTGTATCTCAAGAGGTGGGAATCCACTGGCGGAGCTCATTTGGTTCCGGAATGACGTGCGAATTGACTCGACTTATGCGACTCAAGGGAGGGAGTCAAGAAATGATCTCAAGTTCATCGCCTCCACTCGCGACAATCTTGCGAGGTATCGATGTGAAGCCACCAACATCATGAGTGTCCGACCCAAAATTGCCGATGTCACACTCACCGTCTTTTGTAAGTTCATCTCTTAACTCTTAACTCTTATTCTAAAGCATCTATGTTTCAAACATGTGTTTAAACTTTAAAGCATCATTATCATTATCCTTTCAACATGTCCACATCGTTATCTTTGTCTTAAGGTTAAATTCATTCAATTTTACTTTCACTCCTTTAAGTTTTAAGTTCATAGCCCTTTTTCTTTTCGGTTTTGGGCTGAGTGTGTTTGTGCATGTAGAATGTAGATTGTAGAAGCGGTTTGTTTGTGGGACAGGTTTATTTAAGAAGGGAGAGGAAGAAGAGGAAGGCAAGTCGTGCGTAAGATGGGTTCAACTTAGCCTCCGTCTTTTTCCTCCACTTGTCTTCATTTTGTCTTTGTGCGTATAAAACGTGATCCGCTTTTCCAGCTGGATCTTCATCTTCTGCTCTGATTTTACAAAAGGGTTCAAATTATTTTTACTCTATTGTTTTTTCTTAATTTTTTGCTTTTATTCCGATTATTGAACTTTAGAAAGCATAAGTAAGTTACCTTTTGAAAACTATAGATACATTTCTTCTATTTTTATGTTCTTTTGCCTGAGAAAATTGAGGTAGAAAAGAAATATTTTCACGCCCTGAATGAATAGATACAAGAGTAGAAAAAATGGCAAACATATCATAGAGATGGATGTTTACCTCGAAAGTCATAGTCGAGACTGGAGACTGGAGACTCCAGATGTTGCATGCGGTGGCTTGTATTTGTATTTGCCTCGTTCTGGAGTGTTGGAAATTTGATACGGGGAGGATTTTGGAAATGTTTTGACATGAGATGAAATGACAGACGGAGACTCAGACTCGAGACTCGAGAGACTTGAGAGACAGTTGAAGAATACGCTGACTGCAGTGTATTTTCCTGTACGTAGAAAAAATACAAACACAAGCACAAATAAGAAGACGACCGCGTCTCACAGTCAAGTTTAGACTGCAGAATTTGGGCATTGTCTTAGAATTTAGAATTTAGAATAAAAATAAATCCGGATCCGGCCAAAAATAATTTATACGCGGATGCTGGTTGCTGGTATCAAAATGAGATGGATCCCGCTCCAAAATGACTTATGGATATCTAAAAGAAGGAGAGGAAAATGAGAAGAAAATTGCATTCGGCTGTCGACTCTGGATTCTGAATGTGAATTCGAATTTGGATCTCCATCTTTTGTGCGCATAAATATAACAAGGTGTAGATTCTAGAATGTGGATTGTGGATGCATATGACGCATATTAAATACACAGTTTTTTCATGCGTTTCAAGATGGAAGAGGAAAGATGGGTCGGCGAGAGATTGGAGAGAAGGTGATGGAAGATGTAAAATGATTTGACAGAGGCAGATGAATGAATGAATGAATGAGGCTGGTGAAATATGAGTGTCAGTCAAAAAGGGGATTGTGCGTTGTGGTTGGTTTCTATTTTCTATTCCGTCTCCCATCTCCAACATCTCCCATAATTTATCTAAGACGATTAAACCTAACAAATGCTCCTCCACCAAACAGAACAGAACAGAAACAGAAACAGGAAAAGAGGAACAACTCAACTCGAACAGTAATGAAATAGACGTGATGTCTGGAGTCTGGAGTCTGGGAACTCTTGCTTTTATCAGTTCCGAACCAGTCTCTCGTCCGTCCGATATTTCTCCGCCACTCTTTTTTCCACACACTTATTGTACATTGTAAAGTGCGTAAAGTGCGTGGAGCTTTCTTGTTCTTGCATTTTCCTCCGTACAAAGTACCAGGGCGGACAGTACTAGTTTTTGTAGCGGGGATTTTGAATGTCTCAGTCATGCCGATTTATCTGCAAGACAGTGCAGAAATTTCTTGTTTGATCTTCAATGTGAGCGTCGGTGATTGAGCATCAAGTTGAACTGAACTGAACAGAAGCCAAATCTGAAATCTGAAATCACCTTTGGCTGATAATTCAGTGTCCGGGCCACAAGACAAGTAAAGAGCTAATAGATTTCAAGTCAAGTGGAACTGACTGGGATTGACATGGCAACAGAAGCAGAGACAGAGACGGAGTTTACGACAGGTTGGGGATAAAGGTCAGGTTGTCAGGTTGTCATTGTCACTTCCATTGTCACTGTCATAGTCATATTGTCAGGCGCTGGATATTGACACCTTTGTCTGTCTCTTCCTGACCCTTTCCTCATATTTCTCCAACAGTCTCTCATGACACACAGAAAGAGACATAAAGACACAACACAAAAGAGTCATTTGTTTGGATTTGGATTTGGATTCGGATTTGGATTTTGAATGTACAGTGTACATGAAAATATTTAGAGAAGAAAAGCGGATGAGACAGAAAGACGAATAGATTTCAGGGTTGTGGTGTGACATTTGACATTTTGTATTCAGCATTCAGCATTCGACATTCGACATTCGACATTTGACACTGCTGAGTTACAGTCAAAGTTAGAGGTTTTGTTGGAGTTTGAGATGGAGATGAGAAAAAGAGTCATTTTTAAATATCCTGGTTATTATTAAAGATATTTGTGTGGAGGTTGGCGGAGTAACTGAAAAGACACACAAGTGTCATGAGGATTACACAGTGTAATATGATAAAATGCCATATTATTATCCCTGTTGTCTGTTGTGTGTTGTTGGTGTCATCCTTTGCAAAACGAATTCATATTGTTTACAATATTAGAAAATGTGAATGGCGTTCCTCGAGACCTCGAGACGACGCGGCTCGTTTGGCTGTTGGCTGTTGGCTGTTGGAGTTTGGCTGATGGCTGTTGGTGGAAAATGAAAACTGACTGATGCTCGCTTTTTCTGTTCTATTGTATTTGGAATTTGGAGAGAAGGAGAGAAAAAAGAGAGTGTCACTTTGTGCTCGGTACTTTGTGTTTCATTTTCTTTCTTATTTCTATCCAGAACCAGAGCCAGAGCCAGAGCCAGACTCTAGAGCCAGACTGGAGACTGTAGTCATATCTTACTCATTTTTTGAATAGAAACCAAAAGTGTGTGCATGGGATATTTAAGGGAAAGGGAAGGAAAAAACTGTGTTGCCTCATTCTCCTCCTTTCTTCTCTCTTTAGTGTACAATTTATTTTGCCATGGAAAAGAATAGAGAATGGAGTAGAAAAATGATTCCTGTCTCCCATCTGTTCCCCACATCCATCTGTTTACAGCGACCCATTAGTATTGTGCCTCTGTCTTCTTCTCCCTTTTTGTCTCGTCCTCCTCTTCTTTTTCTTCTTCTTTCTTTTTCTTTAGTCTGCAAAATGCTGTCTTGATTTTTCCCATTTCCCTTGGACTTTTCTCCTTTCTCTCCCTCTGCATTTCCCATTTTGCCATCACCACTGCAATTTGTAGGGAAAAACCCACACAAAACTATCTATCCATCCATCTACAAACTACAAACTACAAACTACATGTATACACAGTACACTATACAAAGTACAGTATACACTTACATAGAAACGCCTGATGATCCTCGTGGCTGAAGAAAAAATGGAAAAAATATGCAGTCATACATTTTATATTAAAATATTACAGCTTCAAAATGAAAAAAGGAGAAAAAAAAAGTCTTTAGCACTTTGGATTTGGGATTTTGAATCTTTCACAGAGCGTTTTTTTGTACTGCCGAGAGCAAAAACTTGAAAGTCTTGAAAGTCTTGAAAGTCTTGAAAGTTGGAATCAACGCCACAAAAATTCATAGTTTGGCGCTGTTTGCTGTTTGACTGAAAGTCCTTATTTGAAAATTGTAAAGTACTGTACAAAATGATGGTGTTTAAGCCGTATTGTTACTGTATTTAATATTGATATTACTTATTGAAATTCGGATCCTGTTCTTGTTCTTGTTGGATGACGCTCACCATTAAAATCCAACATCCAAAATCCAGAATACACAGTACTTTAATTTTAAAAGATGGATCAGACTAAACTCCTTTTGAAAATAAGATTAAGCTTTCAATTTAAAATTTACAATTCACACAACTTTCAGTAGAATTATTTTTAGAGAAGAAAAGATGTGCAATTTTGTAAATGCTTTTATCTTTTATGTCTGTGGGATTTTAAAATTTCTAGATAGTTTCAAAAAAAAAACAAGCCAACTTATCAAAATTTGTAGTTACACTTCAAACTACAAAGTACAAAGTACAAAGCTTATTCTCATTTTGGCATGGTATTTGGTATTTGGAATGCAATCACTTTTAAAAATTATCCCGTCGATCCTCTTTTCATTTTCATTTTCATACCGCGGATCTCGTTAAACACCGAAGGGAACAAATAAATTTGATGCACATTCTCGAGTTTCGAGTTTTCTATTGGGAAAATGTACAATGTAAATTCCAGGCGAAAAATGCAATGTGAATACATGTAGAGAGGAAAGAAAAGTGCACGTGTTTCTGTGTTGTGTTGTGTGCAGTGAGTAATAATAACGCCATCTTATGACATTTATAAATAGGCCTCAAACACTTCAAGTCATGCTACAGATTTCTATAATTTGTATCCACCGGCTTCAACGCCCGTGTAAAGTGTTCAGCATAAAATGTTGCTATAATTTATCCGCAGAGAAAGATTCCTCTTTCGATTTCTATTTGGATTAATGTGAGAACAAGTCGAGACTCGAGACACGAGACACGAGACAAAGTATAATTGAATGTCTGTATTTTGCATTGTTCTCAGACTAAAGTCTTCACTTTCTTTTCTGGTTTGTTTCATCATGACCGCACCACCAAAATCCCACTGTTCTATTTCAATTTTTACTACTTGTTGGAATTTGGAAGAGAAAAAGAAAGAAAAAAAGAAAGCTCTTTTCCTTTTGTTGACGCCATAATTTAATGGGAATAAATATGTTTCAAATGGGAGTAATAAAAATTGAAACTGGGTTACGGATTACGGATTTTCTTCATTCTCTTTGTCTGCCTGATGTGTGTGCAATAATTTGAAGAACTTAGCCCAAAGTAAATAAAGTAAAAAATAAAAAAAATAAATAGAGACACTTAAAGTTTTCATCCGAGTGCGGAGCAAAGTCATTCATCTTGAAGGAAATTTGCAGAACATTTCAATGACGCGAGAAGGATAACGACAAGAGAAATAGACAAAAGTCTCACTCGTAGTTACTTTGAGATTTATGCTGTTGTCCTCTTCACTTGTTCAAATAAAAGAGAATGAAATAAAAGCTCACCCACGACACGACAAGAGACAACTTTTAAATCAGATCTGGATCCAAATCTGACTCTGACTCCGTGTCCAAATATTCAGTATTCAGAATTCAGAGGAGTGATAAAAGTGATAAATATAAATAAGCACGTAATTAAGATGAAGCAACTGACTCGAGTGACAGTCACGACACAACAGAGCAAAACACAAGGAAAACAGGGAATATCTATTTACTATTTACATTATTTTTGAGGTTGATGGGAGGTTTCTCTTCCTCTTCCTCTCAAATGCACTTTTCCCTGTAAACTGTAAAATGTCTTTGCATTTCCAACTCGTTGGCAAACGGTAAATGGTAAATGATGTATGGTGGATTTTAATGGATTCCGATTTAAATGTTTCAATTTTCCATCATTTCCCTCCTCTCCTACAACTATTTTAGTACTTTCCTACTTTCCCATTTCCCCATATTACCATTTCAGAATGAATGCTGTTGAGTGTTGAGATGTGAAATGTTTATTGAAAGGAAAATGAAGAGTTATTGAGTGGGAATTGGAAACTGAGACTGAGACTGAAATTGTATTGAATTGAACAGGATAGAAAATACAAGAGATGTGATATTAATTCTATTGAATATTCAGTATTTGTACATGAAATCTACTTCCAGATTCCACAACGGAATGAGATTGGCATTTTGATGTGGATGGAGTAAATTTTGTAGTGAATTGTGTTTGGAGTTTGGAGTTTGGAGCTTCCGAGAAGTGTACACATGAATATGGATGCTTATGAATGTTATTTATTCACGGAGGAGAAGATTCATACAGTTCCTGTCGTCTGTCCTCTGTCCTCTGTCTTGTGTTTTGTGCCTTGTGAATAAAGCTTCCATTCCATTCCACTTCTGTGTTGTGTTGTGCTGGGCTCTTTCACTCTCTAATTTTCATCCCGATCCTCATTCCTCATTCCTCATTCCTCATGCATTCATCTACAATGAGAATGAGAATGTGACTGGATGTTTGATTATAATGGAGGTTTTGTGTTGGAGTGTGGCTGTATGACACAGATATGAGTGTACAATGAACAATGTACAATTCAGAGTAGAATAGAATGTTTGGTATTGTGTGTAGAGTGTAGAGAAGTGGAAGATGCACCTGTTTAGGAGGAGCTTAAAATAAATCCCCACACGAGCAGTATCTTCTTTCTCTTCTCTTCTCCTCTTCTTCTTCTATTCTTCTTCTCTTGTGTTCGACTCGATTTCGACAATTACGAATACTAGGAGGAATAATGGTCGAGTATTGTAATAAAACCAAGTGAGCTGGAACACCAACATCCAACATCCAACAACCGACTCCTGATGGCAATGTCTATGCGTAATATCCCCTGCCGTGCCTCAACTAAACTCTCTTCTTCTTCTCCTGCTCCCTCCGAAACCAATCCAAAGCAGTCCACCGAACAACGAAGGAAGAAGAAACGGAGGACAGAAGCAGAAGCAGAAGCAGCCAAGGATGAAACCATACCACACTTGTGAATCCCACTATCATCATCTCATTCTCCGCTCTACCTTCTCCGCACTTCTCAGACCGAGACCGAGACCGAGAAAACTAAGGCTCATAATGTGTACTCTGCACTATTTTGTATCCACTACCTCCAAACACAAATACAAACAGAAACACAAATATAAATATAAATAGCAATAGAACCGGGAGTAAAAGTAAAAGTAATAGAAACTGTAAGAGTCGACTCGGCTTAGATATTAGACACTAGACATTAGACATTGCCCATTCAACGACTCCCGAAACTGAAACAACCAGCATTATCATTTCTATTACAAGTACACAAATGTACACTGCGTACTGTACGATATGATGCTATGGAATGGAGAATGGAATGAAACAGAATCATAAAGGAAAGTATCATCATTTGTTTATTCTCGGACCACATGCGAGGATACTTTATACTTTATACCTCCGCACTCACAACAACAAACTCCAAACTCCAAACAACAGGAACATGAACATGAACATGAGACCAACATAACATAAATGTAATATCTATTTGCTCATCCGCAAACAAGTCTACAGTCTAGTGGCTCAACACACAAGGAGACACAACAAGTTCTTTTCCTCTTCAACCTACGATTCACTGTGTATGTAAATAACCACGCAGAAAGAGAACAGACAACAGACAACAGACAACAGTCACAGTATTTCACTCACTCTTTAACCGTCCTCTCATTTTAGACTTGACACGAGTTGTTTCTTCCGAGGTATCCGTCCACATTCACGTTCAGTTTACTCTGAGAATGTGAGAAATCTGCAGACTAGAATCTAGAGTCTAGAATTTAGAATGGAGAATATGCAAGAAGAAAAAAGTCCAAGAAACTCTGTGACTCAGCGTCTGAGTCGGAGTCTGAGTCGGAGTCTGAGTTGGAATTGGAGTCAGAGCGAGAGAATGAATGTGTTCAGTTTCAGCTAATTTGTCTAGCTTTACTAGCCCACTTGTTCTCTTCTTGTTCTTGTTCTTGGTCTAATTTGGTTCCTCTTCCTCCTCTTAAATTCTACTTGAATACTTGAATACGCACAAGAAGAAGAAGAAGAAGGGCAATAATTCCTCGTCCTTTTGGCCTCTCACACCACAGCGGAAACGGAGTATGGAGAATCCAGAATGCAGATACTTTTATATCTACTATCTACAGAGACAATGCAATTCTATTTCCTCCCTCTTTCACACTCCCACTCACACACTTCCACTTGCACTTCCTTCCGTCACCATTGTCATTGTATTTTCAGTGTAAGTATCTATTTTCACGAGCTGATCAATCCCGAGTTCCGTCGACTGGAAGATATTGACTGGAAACTGGAGACTGAAGCTGGAAACAAAGAGCTGGGCGAGGAGGAAAATGAAAAGAAGGGAGAATATACAAAACACAAAACATTGGACTTATCGCCCCTCTGCTTGATCTGCACTCCTGTGGTCTCTGCTCTCTGCTCTTTGCTCTCTTTTGTATTGAATATTGAATTCCCCAACTTTTCCATTCTCATTTCAGCTTTTTCCTCGGCTCTGAATGCAATTCAACCATTTTAATACATGTTTAGACACGGGAAATGAAGCTGGGAGAGGTAACAATTAACAGGATAAAGTGCACTCGGGAGATAAAAGATTTGGAGGAGTTAATTACACACATCCACGTCTCTTTCTTTTTCTTTTATTCGCTACCAGTTGAAACGAAACGGAAAGGAAAACGGGAATAGCCGTGACAATGATAACGATAATGATGTTGATGTTGATGTTGATGTTGATGACTTTGAATTTATTCCTCCACATGAAATGACATACTCTTATTGATTTTTCATTTTCATTTTCTTTTTTCTTTTGCAGTTGCTCCTCAAGAAGTCAAGATAACGGGACCGAGTGAGGCAAAAGTCGGCGATACTGTCACATTCACGTGCGTCACCTCTGCGAGTAATCCGAAAGCAGGTATGCACATACTTACAGCTCCATCTATGCCTATATCCCTCACTAATTAATACTTGAGCTCGTGAGCTTCTAGTATCGAGTATGTAGTGAAAGCTTATGTCTTTTTTTGTACCGTGTTGATGATGTATGTTGTATGTTGTCTCATGTGTTGTGTGTTGTTGTTTTTCTGTAAAGACGTTGGATGGTTTCGAGGTGGTCAAGCTCTGGACGCGGCCCACACGACACATTATTCATCTCTTGACGGGGGCTACACGACCAGCTCCAACGTCTCCTTCAAGATTGAGAGCTCAGATCGGAGCATCCTGGTCACTTGTCAGGGGATCAATCGGGAGCTTGTCCAGTCCAAAGGGGCCAGTCATGTGATTGATGTCATTCGTAAGTCACCCTTCATATCCCCTTCTTTTTTTGTACAAAGATGCACAATCCGGAATAAAGGTTGGACTCAACTCTGTCTTTCTCCATTCTCCATGTTTCAATTCTCCCTTTTTTCACAAATCCTCCCAAGAAAAAGACAAGGACAAAGCCCAAGGATTGTCCAAGGAATACTTACAAATTTATTCCCAGTTTCAATCCTTTAAGAAAAACGATGCATGAAAGATGAAGATGTTTTCCATTTGTATCTTTTTTCTCATAAATTATTGAATCACGACTACAATTACAATTTTCTCTGTATTTTGTACTTTGTATTTTAATAAATAAATAGAACCGCCAGGTCCACCTCGGATTTACCGTGGATCTTCCAACATCACGGAAGGTCAACTCCAGCGCCTCCTCTGCACTTCAACCGGTGGGCATCCAAAGCCGGATTTGACTTGGTACCGCGGATCTCGAAAGGTAGGAAATACTCGAAATACTAATCGTAAATGGTAAAATGAGTACAATGTACAATTTGAAATAAAGTAATTACGAGATGATCGCTCTGAAGAAGCAGAAGCAAAAGCGTGCAGCATGCTGGAAAGAGTTTTTCATGGTGGTGGAATTCTGTTGTGTTTGCGTGATGTGATGTTGAGAGAGTTTGTGTTTGATTGATTGAAATTGCAGTTGGCGTCAACGTCCAAGGTGGATGGGAACACGGTGACGGCCGAGTTGAACTTGGCAGCGAATATGACGGACAACGGAGTTGTGTACAAGTGTGAGGCCAAGAGCAAAGCCGTTTCCACTCCGCTCGTCGATACCACAACCTTCCAAGTTTTCTGTGAGTCCACTTCATTTGTCATTTTCTCCACACATTATTACCACCAACACCAACCATTATTATTATTATTATCAGAACTAAAGCTCCCATATCTAGACTACAGTAGATTTATATTACATTTTCGCAAAGACATGCCAATCCTTTCCCTTTTTCCTTTTCACACAAAATACAAAACACAATAGAGCACAGCAGTTGACTGGAGCTGAATGACATAACTAGTTTTTTGCGTGAGGGCTCAATTCCTTTTTTTTCATCGGGTAGTTTGTACTTTGGACATTGGAAATGCGAGTCCCGTTCTTTCCGGACGGTAATTAGTCCAGTGTAAATAGTAAATGGAGTTCACATGCAGTAAAAACACAGTCAAATTCAAAGTTATAATCCAATTCCATTTCCATTTCCATGGAGTGTTGAGTGTTGAGTGCTACCTCTACCGGATTTAATTACCCCGGATTATAACTCTCTCGATCTTTTTCAGCTCAGCCCTCACAATAAAAATAAATGACGGATAATTACCGTCCCGATTTTCCTGAATTGTCCTAAATTCCCAACTTCCTAAATTGACTCAATCATTTTTGGATTTTGGATAGCATGTAAAAGCAAATAATAACCTTTTGTGTATTCAAATGTGAATTTCAGATCACTCCTCAAACCTGACGATAAGGACGGACGGAGCAATGAAGGAAGGAGAGCGGATAAATGTGACGTGTGAGACGGGCTACTCCTTCCCGCCGGCAACTGTCACGTGGTGGCGGGATAACGTTCTCATTCCAGCCCCCGTCGTGGAATCTCGGGACACAAAATATGGGGGAAGAAGGGTCACCTCAACACTGGAATTGGACTTGACGTCCGAGTATGATGGAGCTGTGTATCGATGTCAGGCCATGAACCCATCAATTGACAGGAGCTATCACTACGACATCAAACTCCAAGTCACATGTGAGTCACATGTTCAAAAATCAAAAAGATATTACAAAATATAAACTGTACTTTGTACACTTTACTTTTTTGTCTCTTAAAATATTCACATCAAGGAACAAGGGACGAACCAGCTTTACTTTTAACTTTTAACACCCTTTTGACATTATATGTGACGTTTTATGACAACCGCCATTTTCCATAGGTCGTAATCCATAAGCTGCATGAAAAAATCTGCATGCCTTAGAGTTATTGGAATGGGAAAAGTCTCTTTACTTTTTCCTCCATTTGACGTTGTCTTTAACTTTGACTTTGCATAGTATAAAAAATGCAGAGACTGGATAATAAGCTCAAATCATCCAGGACATTTTATCCATTTTATCTATCAAGAATAGAAAATCACCCTTTTTAAATTCCCCGGCCACTTTTGTACACATTGTAAATTGTACATCTTCCACATGGACGTCTAAAGCTCAAGTCTCACGTCTCAAGGAAACTATAATGAAAATTGTTGAGACACTTTTATATTTATTTTTATCGGGCCATTTTTTTTGTTGAGTTTATTCATACGAAAATGGAAGTGTGCGGATGGATTTTGGAGTTTGGATTTTGGATGGAAATGGCCATGTAAAATTATGGCATATAAATTTCATAGACCGGAAGATGTTCAAAAAATGTTCAAAGTGTTCAATAGATTAGGCCAAAAAACCAAAAGTACGAGAAATTCAAAGTCTCACCCCGTCATATCGTTCCTTTTGGTCTCTAGTACAACCTCTGAAAATATTTTTCCATTTGGTTCAGGTTTAGAGGTCGCGCAGATGACCCAAAGTTAACATGGGCTTTGACATAGGATTTCAACCCGAAATCGGGCATGATGCTGGTGGGGACTGAAGGGGAGGGGGTAGAATTTTTTTGAGACTTG
>JABASP010001155.1:0-33568 GCA_019776565.1 Sminthurinus signatus | reverse complement strand
TATAAATATCATACATATGTATTTTGTATGTATACGTGAGACGTGATGTTCTGGTCAGACTGTTCACTGTATGATACTATAGTTTGCATTTTGCATATAAACAACATATAAAGTGTAGGCGTATATGGATAATAGAAAAAAAAAGAATATGGACATTCACATCCATTCAAATAAAACAACGTTGGCCTTCAAATATTAGAAAAAGTCAACCACCATCTATTCTGTTCTATTCATCCTCCTTTTCTTTTCATCTTTCATATCTGCATGTGTTCAATGTTCAGTGTTCACTGCCTTTTATTACATGCATTACACGAATTACATGTATAATATAATAATATTGACTTTGTTAAATGTCCAATATCAAAATGAAAATCAACAGGAGTAACATCAGCAGGAGTCAGAAGCACATCGTACATCTTACAACGTACACACTACACAAATATATATTATAGGCATGGACCATTCAAAACCAAACATGAAGCATTATTTGTCATTCAATTTTTTTTCAATTTTGCCAATAAAAGTGGATCCCATTCTGAGTTACTTACAACTTACAACTACGAGCAACAAGACCAAAGAATAAAACAAGAAAAAGTGAAGCTTTACAGATGTTTTCTATAATTGATAATTAACCTTTTTTTATCCAACCTTTTTACAAACTGTACGTTGTACGTCCACGTGTTTGTAGCTTGTACTGTAGTAAATAACACAAAATACAAAATATGCCAAAGACCAAAGAAAGAAAATCCATATGATAGATGCCATAATATAATATTATATGTAAATTTGTATAATCTATATCAATATGTATAATGTATAAGCATAATATGTAGTCAATCAAATTCAAAACTCATTTTATTATTTTCTAGATAAATTGGATATTATTATGTATTATTGTATTTGTATCATAATCATAATAACGAAGATGGTATAGAATCAAGTTGATACTTACTAGTATTGTATTTGGTATTTGATATTCAATATTCAACATTTTAAACAGTAAATAGTAGAATCAATAATCTATACACAAAACAATGGTAATAAAAATTGATAGAATATAATATAGAATATCATAATAATAATATATAATATATATATCATGTGTAGAATACAAAGGAAAACAAATAATTTCTTCTTCTTATTCCGTTTTTTATTGTAAATTAACAAAAGTCTCAAGGCTCTCTACACTCTACACTGTCCACACTCAAAAGTCAAAAGTCAAATTCAAATTCAGGTATAAGAAATAATACATAAGATGTAGCGGCTCAATGACAATTAAGTGATTTTTGAATTCTCTATCTCTCTTATTCTATTGATATGGAACAAGCAACTGTTTTTAACAAATGGATTAGTAACATAGTCATAGTCATGATATAATGTATAATTACGGGGTTTTTTTGCTCTTATAATTATTAGCATTTAGTGTTTAGTGTTTAATGTTTGCTGTTTGTATTGACTAATCTTGAAATGAAATGTCATTACAACATGGGATATGTGATGTTTGATATTTGGTGTTTCATGTGTAACCTATATTGATTTCATTGGGGTGTCAAATTCATCATGTATCATGTATATTATGTGTACCATGTACCATGAAGAACAGGTAAAAGGTAAATAGTAAATACAGCTGATTCACTTGATGAACATTATTAAAAATGCGTTATGGGATTGTGTAGGTGTTGAATGTTGAATGCCATCATAATATTTGTGTGTGTTGAATGTTAAAATGTTAAATGTGAAGAAGAGGAAAGCTTCAAGTATTTTTTTCCTCTCTCTCTCTTTTACCCTTGCTCATATAAGTAAATTGTAAATATTTAATACCTCGGTACTAGTAACTAGTACATACGCACATTCCTGTGGTGTGTAAATGACTTTCCAACTTCCAACAGACCTAGTACATATAATATATTATACTATTATGATGATGTAACATGTATCTAATTTATCTAGTGTATAATTCTAATGTGTAGTGTCTAGTGTGTAATGTGTAATGATGTGTGTGAGAGAGTGGCTGAGGTAAAAGTAAAAATGGTAATTATCCTACTCTCATATCATCACCATTAGCATTATACTCATTCTATGATATAATCCCACTTATGTACTTAAGTGTGAAATTTTTTTTATACCTTTTATCCCTTTCATCTCTTTGACTTGACTTGTAGATAGTAGATCGTAGATCGTAGATCGTAAAAAAATCCTAATGATCAAAAATCAAAAGAAATCAACAGACAGAGCATCTCACATCAAAACTCCAAACTCCAAACATCACAAAGAGCTCTGCTTTACACCGAGACTCGAGAGACGAGAGACAAGCTCAACTTGGACTCGAAACTCGAATTCGAATTCGAATTAGACTTCCATTTGTTTTGTTGCTTCTTTGACCTGCTATTCCTATTTTTTGTATTTGTTCCCCTTACTTCTCGCAACTTTTCACCTTTTCCAAGAACTATGAAACCATACTACTTGTGTAAAAGTCTGCCGAATGCTACTATATACAAATTACAAATGAGTGTCTGGTGTCTGTGTAGAATCTATATACTGTATAATTTATAATATGAACAATGAACAAAATGTATAGTTTATATTGTAGTTACACTAAAAAGTAGTATTTAGTATTTACTACTACATATGTATCAGTACGCTTGAGGTTGAGGTTGGGTGTAAAATGCAAGTAACAATAATAATTATTGTAAAACAAATTACTCTTATGTCGTAATACACAAATGATATATTAGGGGTGTAATTTCTTGATTCTTGGTTCTTGGTCTACTATTTTAATAACCGAGTGTGAACATGAACGATGAACGTGCATTACGTAATCATGATAAAACGAATCAATAATAATTATTTTATAATATATCTGTCACATATATAAGATTATAGAACGCGTCAATTAAATATAGTAAAATAATAACGATAATAATAATTACTATTAATATAATATTTATGTACAGACGTATTTAGTATTTATACGACGAAAATTTATATAGTATTTACTTATTGTATAATAGGTATATGTGTGTATATAGTTTATAGTTTACCATCACGATAATAATAATAATTAATAATAATAATATAGCGATAAAATTCATAAACATGTGTGTGATTTCATATTACATATTATTTATTTTACGTGTTTATTTATTTAAATAAAATATGTATGTTGTATGTGTGTGTGGTTTTTAGTGTGGTTTAGTGTTAAAGGTAAAAGCAAAACTACTGGGCATTAACACTCAAGTCACTCCAGGAGCATTTCCTCAGTGATTTATTACAGTGATTCTTCATCATTTGTAATTCTTCATGGAGTTGGTAGGAGAATCGGCGGATTTGATTCACAATGTTGACCCCACAATGTTCATAGGAACCATTGGAAAGGTTGGATTGACTGTGAGTGTGTGAGGGTATGCAGTGGGGATGATGATGGTGGTGATTAGGATGAGAAAGGCAATTAGTACAGCTGGATTCGGGTAGCATAGTTTCAGTACATAAATGTGTGATGATCCCTCGAGGACTGTCAAATAAATAGGGAGAGTCGGAAGACGTCCATCGTGCCACAAAGTCACGAAGGTTATCTTTGGTCAATTCTAAATTATTACAACTACTACTACTATTACTACTGGATGATCGGTGGGACTTTTGTTTGAATGGACTTGGAGTTGAATTTGAATTTGTATGTATTTGTATTTGATTGTCTGTGGCTAGTTCTAGTTCAAGTTCTCTTTCTAGTCCTAGACCTAGGCGGTGTGTGTTATGTGGTTCAAATTTAATGTTCAAGTCTGACAGTGGAGAGTGATTACGATGTACAAATTGTGTATTTGGTGACGGGGATTTTTTAGGATGATTAGTCGTTTTAATATCACGATGAAATTGATTATGATGATGATTATGATTATGGTGGTGATCTGACTGACTGGATCCAGAATACCCGGATTCCGACTCTGATTGAGATCCTAATGACTGATCAGGATCACCAAGGCTGTTACTACTACAACGACTATTATTACTACAACTACTGACACTACTGATACAAATTAGATTATTTGGAGATAATCGGACTGTCTTATCATTAATTATGTGGTCAAGATTCTCATCAACCAAGTCAACATCATTCTCCTCGTCTGCGTCGTCCGCATCAGCATCCACATCCACATCAACATCGTCGTCTTCTTCATCTTCTTCTACTACTTCAACATCAACTTCTTCCTCTACATCTTCATCCACTTCCACTTCCTCAGGATCGTTATCGTTATCATTGTCATTTTCAGTTTCATCATTCTGAATTTGAAATGAGCCAGTCTTACAAAGCGCAGGTTCCACAAAAGATGCTCCAATCAAATCACCATCAATATCAACATCAACAGGGTTGAGATTAGCAGTTGTAGTAGTAGTGTGGGTGCTGGATTCAATGGTAGGAAGTGGAGAAGAGGTAGAAGATTTTGGGAGGAGGGGGCGAGGCAAAAGCCAGGGATGTTTCAGAACTTCAGTTGCCGTCATTCGTTCCCTATATTGATAGTTTTAAAAAAAATCAAAACACAAAAACACAAGCCAGTGTCAGTACACATCATTCTTTCTACACAATCAATTATTATTATTATTAATTATTAATACTACTTCACATCAATTATTTAATGATTATTATTGTATTCGGATTATTTTATTTCTATTTCTAAGTTTATTTTCTACTGACTAAAAATGGTGAATGAAAAACAAGTTCTACTTCTTCATGTCTATCTCAGTTTTGAAGTAGTCCTTACTTTTTTCCAGTTTTTCAGTAATACTTGTGATAATTTTGTTACTCTTTATATCTATTTTCTATCATAAATTGGATTAGTGCCTTGTGCGTTGTGCGGAATGCCAGTACTTGGGGCATTACGCCCATTACATGAAGTAAGTATGTAGAATATTTCATAATTATGGATATGCAAGTTGTCAATTGTCAATGTATTGTTTTAGTCAACTATGTTATTGAATTCTACTGATTTTTTTAAAAAAAAAATACACATAAGCATATTGTGCAAAAATAAAAACCTACAGACTACATTTGCAAAAATAAAATTAGCCAAAAAGAAATGAAATAAAAAAACGGTAAATAAACTACGTACACCTTTTAAAATTTTAAAGGCAAAAATTCTCCTGTGCTCTTTTCACACAAGCAAAAATGGTCACAACCTGCACAAAAATGAGGCAAATGTTCTACAAATCTACAATCTACAAGCATTTTCTTTTCTACAAAATATGGCTCTGAATTTTCAGTAGCACAAAAAATACAAACGTTTTTAGTCATAATATGCCATATGTCATATTTATAAAGCACTAAACGTTTCTAGTCTACCATGTTTTTTTTTGTTTGGGTATCTTTTAATTTAGATTTAGAATAACATAATAATGTTCAGTGACTATTTTATCGACAACTACTTAAAAAAGTAGGAGTTCCTTCACAAATCAAAAAGCATGTACACAGATATACGGATATAATATACGAGTACGTGGGTAAATACTTGAGTAAATAAATGAATTTGCATGTACAGCAATAATTATTATTATTATTACAAAAAAAGAAGCAACTACCAAATATTTACTACAGCGATGACACTTTCTACATATTATTATTATTATTATGCTACAAATACAAAAGGGTTTACTATAATAAAATATGTTCTTTTATTCTAGAGTCTAGAGATTCTAGAGTTGTACATTGTAAAGTTGTACACAGAAAAGAGTAGAAAGATATTGTAAATGTTTGTAATTTACACGGTAAACTTTACAGGTTGTATAAGTAGTATTCAATGATTTAGCACTACATAAAAAGTCTCATTTCATCCAAAAGCTGTTCAAGTCTAATTTATTTAATGTGTATTTAACGCTTATATACGTTCTGTTCATAAAATGTCATGTATGAAGCATGAGGCTTATATATTTTCATTACCATGTTTTAATTGTGACATGTTTACTTTACTTTTCTTTACCGTAAGTGAATTACACATGTATGCACCTAAAATCTAGAATCTAAATACTAAAAACTAAATAGATAGATAGATAAGCATTAAGCATTGCATATTTACGTAGATATTTGCATGACATATTATTATTATTATTCCTGTCTCACGTTTCCCTTCTTAATCTTTTTTTATGTACTTGAAAAAAAAACTATGAGGGCTTTGTATATTGTACGTTGTACATGTTTTACACACTACTAATTGTACATTGTACAGATGTAAGTAGTTGATAATTAAAATAGCTTTGTTTCACTCTGTCATAAAAATGTAATTATTTTGCATGTCGTTTTAATATCTTGTCCGCTTTTCTCATAAATAAAACTAAATACTAAATACAACGTCAAATAAACATAAAGTGCACTCACCACTCAACACCCATCTCTCTCATCAATACAATAATATACGATATATACTATATGCTTTCCTATATACCTACACTAACTTACTTGTATAGATATAATATTGTAGACTGATAACTAAATAAAGATGTGTGTGAATAAACCAAGTTAGAAAAACGGTACATTTTTTTTCTCATTTTCTACATATTGCATATTGTCAATCGTCAGTGAAAAAAAGGTCAAAACTCAAAACTCAAAACATAAAGTATCTAGTATCTAGGTAAATGTAAAAAAAAGTTAAAAACTTCGTGAGTGTCATATAATAATATGTAAAAATTGTAATAAAAAATTTCTCACTAAATATTCTCAAATCTCATTTCTCAACGGTAAATAAATAAACTATACGTTGTAGCTAAATAATTTTCTCATCTGATATCCGATGCACAATACACACAATACAAAACGTGTGTAGTGTTTAATGTTTTGTAAAACATGGAAAATACATGATTTTACTAAAATGTGCCAAATGTATTTAAAATTTTATGATGTTTTAACTATTTACACAAATACAACGTAGGGAAGAGGCAAAATGGAACTATGGCACAGACAACAAATCTAGATATCTAGATTTTATGTAGATTGTAGATAAAGCGCCTGACACACGCATATTTAACATTTACCATTTAACGTGAAAAACACTTTGCACATTTTGTTTATTGACAACAGCACGAGACTTCTTTGTGATGCATGATATTATTATAATTAGAAACTTTTCTGTGCTCTATCTTACTTATATCACATTGTAATATTTTCTATCAAATATACATTGTGCATATGTCATTTAAAATTACTCATAAAATATGCTTCACCAAAAAACCACTGTGATATTAAACTATTCGGTATTTTAGTATGTAATATGCAATGTGCAATATATGATATGATATCCTGAATAGTTTTACTAATCTCAATTCTCTAAATACTATAAATACTAAGGGTGAGAAAATTACAACAATGTTAGAAAAAAATCAACAACAACAACAACAAGAGGATAATTGAAAATGGAATCACAACTTACGATTTGTCTTTCATTAAAAGTTTTGAGATGAAGTCTTTCGCATCCTCTGAAATATCATCAAAGCACTCGTCGTCAAAGTCGTATTTGGCAATGGTAACATTTGCCATCGTTTCCACATCTGTCTCACCCATGAATGGACTCAATCCCGACAAAAGCACGTAAGTGATCACGCCGATACTCCACATGTCTAGAAAAGTAAGGTTGAAAAAAATTGACCTGTTATTACACCGAATCAGTAATTAATTATCAATTATGAAGAATCTAGCATGATTTGCTGTGCACTTTGAACTGCTTTTTCAAAGAGAATCTATGTACACCGTACAATGTACAAAACAAAAAAAGAAAAAAAAAAACAAAAAACCCACCTGTTGCAAAGTCTACAGCTTCAAAATTCACAACCTCAGGTGCTACGAATTCTGGAGTGCCAAAAAGAATCTGTGGAGAGTTGAGAAAGAAAAAAATCATCATCTTTTTACATGGTCAACATTTACAGAATACAGAGTTCACATTCATGGTTTTTACATGAATTGTTGAGACTTGAGACTCGATTGTGGAATTATACACCATCATAAAATGTAAAACCAAACCACATTTGTATTTTGTATTTCGTAGGATCTTATTCAAATTTAATACTCTCCAAATTCACAACTTTGAATCCCAGTACTGAAATAAACCATCAAAATTAAAGTTGTAAAACCACGGCGAGAAAAGACAGAGAGACATTGAACTTTTCCCTCCTCGTTCATTCATTTATTCCAGTCATACATGTAACATGTATAATGTACAAATGTAGGATGTAGGTGGTGCATGGATATTTTACTACTGGTTTGTTTTGTAGTTTGTACTGTAGATTGCAGTTTTACTTGTATACTTTTTTATCTCACATAAAAGTCTCCCACAATCCACAAAAAAAGCACAAGATCTATGCAAACACTCTTGACTCTTGTATATTTGTATATTTACAACCTTCCTACTCCATACTCCCTACTCCCTACTCCATCATAATAAATACTTGAAAAGGAAGGAGTAGAAAAAGACAGAAGAGAGCAAGAAAAAAAAGAAAGGTTTCCTGTGGAATTACTACTCACCTGTAATTTCTTAGTAGAGTCATACCAACGTGCTAAACCAAAGTCTATGATCTTAATTCGATTCCCATTCTTGGACAAACACATTACGTTTTCCGGCTTCATGTCTAAATGCAACACTGACTGTCAAGTTGAAAGTTGAACATTGTACATTGTACACACACACACGTCATTGGGAATTGGAAAGTCCGAAAAATAAAAGGAAAAAAAGAGAAACATTTTACATTTTATTATTACACATTACATCATAAAATTCATAAACTTTGGCATGACTTTTTTGGAGTGAAAATAAACTCCAAACTCCAAAATCTACGTCGTACTTTGTACTTTGTAGACTGTAGACGTATTTACTTTTTACTGTGTACTTTGTAGACTGCACAAATGTGCATCTATTATCTATTATCTGTAATCTGTAGATTTGTCAATCTTCAGTTTTCAGTCTTCAATGTCAAGTTGAAAAGATTGAATGCACATGAGAAATGAGACATGAAAGATGAGATGAGACGAACAAAAATAGAGGTAGTAATTACATAGGTTTGTTTTTGTTTTTGCATTTTGTTTATTTTGTTCCGTACCTGGGAATGTATGTATTCAATAGCTTCGGATATCTGACGGACGAAAACAGCACAAGCTCGTTCAGTGAGAACAAATTCATCTTGAATTACTCGGTCAAATAATTCCCCACCTTCCACCCTGTGTAAAACGTAAAAGATACAAAAGAAAAATCATTATGAGAAAATTAACCATTAACCATATTTTTAAAAAGATATTGAACACTTCTCCACTCTCAAATCTCAACACTTAAAAACCCTCATATTTCGGATTATATGTACAAGTTATTTTAGAATAGGTTTTCTTAATTTTAGGCGAGCTAGTTAAATTATTCTGTATCTTGTACTATTTCCGTAATTTAAAAAAAACGGATAGACAGACTCAAGACTCAAGACACACTAGTGTATTACTATTATTATTTAACACATGCTATGTGTTCCATTTTCTTCATTCATAATATATATCCTCAATAAAACTCGGACCAAAAACATCTTTATTCCTCATCTTCAACCCTCACGATTTTAACATAATATTATACATATTACATATTAATTTTTTTTTCACAATTTAACAGAGAAAAGAAAAGAGGAGGAAATGAAATGTGCCAAAATCGTCCTGTGTCTCGTGTCTCGTTCTTGTGTACATATATTGTGTATTGTGTATTGTGCATGTGTGATGAGATGAGTCTGCCGTCTCTCTCATCTTCCTCTCATCTTTTTTGGCCAAAACCCAGACTGTTACCTCTATTACCTATAGATAAATACTTATTATATTCTGTATTCTGTGCATGCTATATAACCTCTTGTATATTTTTCTTGTTTGGATCCAAAAACTCCAAACTCCAAACTCTTAACTACGATATTTTGCTATACACAAAATAGCAAAAGAATTTTCCTCATCTATTTTTTTTCAAGTCTCAAATCTCAAGTGTTGTTGTTATTATTACTGCAAGCCTTCAAAAAATTTTCAAGTATGATTATGTTGTTGATCTAAAGCTGGTACGGGTAGTAGTAATGATGATGAGCTTCACACTAGGTACTAGGTACTAGACACTAGATGCTAGATACTAGATATTTGCCAAGTTAAATTCATGTATCCTTAAATGAACGCGTGTACAGTGCACACGGTGCACTTCATACTTCATGTAGTACAAATACAAATATATAATGAATATCTTTACGTTTTACTTCTATTAGCCATGTTCAGTTATACTTTATACTTTATATTTTATACTCGACTCGAGTCCTGCCTTACATTTCACATTTCACGATTCACATGCTCAATTCTAAACTGCATACAACTCATGTGAATTCCGTATTCCGTACTTTGTACTTGCGTTTCATTCACATAATACTAAAATACTAATACTAAATTTATCTGATTCAAGAGACAGAAGGCGGTATTGTCTATGCTCGTATTTATACTTTATACTTTATACAGTCTAGAGTTTTCAGCCGACAGATAATTTTCAATAGGTGTGCATTTAAATATTTATATGAGCATACAACTTGTAATATAAAATATAAATAGCGTGAAATAGAGGCGTCAGGTTGATGTTGATAGTTGATAGTGTTAGAAAAATGGGATTTGACTAAATGGACAGTTTGTTTTAATGATGTTGAGAGTTGAGAATCTCGAATAAAAAATAAAGTTCATTCTGTCTTTATAAAAGACAGGTAGAAAGACAATGTAATAAAAATTGAACCATGATTCAAAAAGATATAAAGACAATAATTATTATTGTTAAAATTGGATCAAAAACCAAATCAAAAAGTAGAAACCAAAATGCCAAAAATATTATAGGAGTTTTGAGTCTTACATTTCAAGAATGAGACACATTTCATGGTGACTGGTATCATCAATAGCATCAAATAGTTGTATAAGTCTGGGGTGTTGAAGTTTTTTCATAATTTCAATTTCTCTCTCCACATTTTTTCGTTCCTCTTTCCTCTTGGTGGTAACCACTTTAGCTGCCAACATGAGACCCGTCTGGAAACAAGAAAAAATAAAAACGTCAGAAAAAAAGCCTGTACATTGAAAATTTTTGTGAGATACATTCCTGTTCAAAGTTATGAACCGAGACAATTTGTGTTCAGAAAAAAATGTCTCTATTTATCCCAGATGTAAATGTATTTGTTTAGAGAAAGATTGTTAATAATTATTCTAATTTTTATTTAGTTGTTATTTATTTATTCACCTCTCGATCTCTGCAACGGAAGACTCTTCCAAATTTACCCCTGTGAATCAAAAAAAGTAGATTATCTAGATTAGATTACATTTAGGACAAAAGACAAAATGTACAAAAGTAGAATGCTCTCATAAAAATGACATTCCAAAGTCTAAATGCTAACTGCCAAATTTCAAATAAGATCGAAAACTCTATAAATGGTAAATTGTAAACTTGAATGAACAATTTTACAAGATAATAAATTCACAAGTTCATTTATTACTCTTGTCTCTTGTTTTACACACACACACACACACAATAAATCAGAGGATGGGAAAAAAGGAGGAAAAATTAGAGTTTATTTTTACATTTTTACAGACAACAGACAACAGACAAAAGACAATCACACCAATAACACCAACACACATTAATTTAAGTTCGACAATCAAAAATTGAATACACACTGGCAACATAACACGCTTGTCGACTCACGACATGTCATGTACATTGTACATTGTACAGAATAAAAAGAGTGTAAAAATTAGGAACATGAAATTTGAAAATCCTGAGTGAATCTTTTGATTTTTGATCCTACATTTTTATTCCAGTTTACCATTTTCCCATGTACATAAAACACATTAAATGTTGATATAGAACATAGAACAGAACATAATATATTACCTGCCAATTTCATCGAGAACTTCATAGGCTGTTCGTAGGTCTGCATCACGTCGTGTGACCACATCGCGGTAAGGGAACGTCGGTTCAACTTCTAAATAATAATAATAATAATAATAAAAATAACAACTAGAGTACAGAATACAAACTACAAAATACCAAGTAGACTATAGACAAACACGAGACAGAAAATAGTTTTATAGGATGAGAAAATCATGACTGTCTTTTTGTTTGCCATTTGCCATCTTAAATCTTAACTTTGATATACTTAACTCTTTTTTTATTTTTTATTTAGCATTTTTAAGCATTGAGCATTGAACATTGAACATTATAAATAAATTATAAGTATCAGCCCTTGCATTTCATTTGCTGCAGTTTCAATTCTGAATTAACCATTAACCATACATATTTACAACTTGCTACACATTGAACGCTGAACGCTGAGTGAATGTTGAATGTTGAATGAACGCTTTTTTTATATTGTTGCATATATTCTGTATTTATGTATTGTTGAGGGAATTTCTCTCTTATATAATGGCTTTGTGTACCTTGCCTATTCCCTGTATACTCGTGTATAATTTGTACATAATATATGAGAATCAGTGCATCTAGAATCTAGAAAACCGTAATGTCGTTTTAATGTGCATGTTGTATTCTCAATTCTCAGTTCTGTTTTTATTCTCAGCTTATTTTTACATGTATTTTTTTATTCACTGTTCACTGTTCAACGTTCACTGTTCACAAGAGATGATGATACTTAACTGCATTGTTTAGGCATGTGGCATCAAGCATCAAGCATCAAGGCAGCGACGGGTTAAATTTACACTTGAGGGATTTTTCGACAGATTTATTATGAAATGAGTACACAAAGCCAATACATAAATGAAACGATATTGCACATTCTAAATTCTAAATTCTACAGTCTACATTTTTATGTACTTTGTACATTGTGCACTGTGCGTCGTTCGTCGTTCGTGTTCATATGTATATTGTACATTCACTTGTCTATATATTCTATATTCTATATTGTGGACATTACAACACACAAGTTTCAAGTTCCTTTGTGAAAAAATAAAAAATGCATAAGACGGAATGTGTAATTCTCATTAAACTTTATACATTCTAAATTCTCATGTAAAAAAAGTAAAAATATGAAAAAAGCATCGGTGATCGGTGCTCTATGCTCTATGTGCTATCAACTATCACTAACATGAGTCGTGATATATTCTATTATAAATTATAAATGACGTGTGTCGTACATTTGTACATTTATGAAAAGTGTCAAGATTTTTTTTTTAAAAAAAGAAAAAATATCAATATCAGCTCATATCTTTACCTTTTATCTTTTAACCTTCTAAAAGTATAGCTGATATCGATTAAATGAGATAAAAGTCATTAATTTTCATTTTCATTTTCATATAATATATGAGTCACAATTATTCATAATATTTTTATCAACAGCTGGCCATCAATTTGTAATGGACACATGTAACAATATCAACATGAGACATGAGATATGTAAACATTAAACATTAAACATAGATTTCTGCCTTCTACGTATTACGTATAATGTATAAATAATACGTGAATGTGGCAGCATTCAGTGTTCAGTGTTCAGTGTGCACCTTTTCCACTATCCATTAGTTTTTTAAAACATATTTTATCGTCAATTAACCTCAAAAGATTAAATGCTAAATACTAAACTATCCCTATAAAAAACCATTACATACTTTCCTCTTTGTGTTCACTTTTCATATTCATATTCATATTACGCACATGTAAAAATGAACCTTGACATCGAATTTCGAACATCGAATCAATATTCCATATTCAATATTATAAATGATAAATCTCCTCAAAAAAAATACCGTGTGCCCTGAGCATAAATAATAAATAATATGTAATATATCACACTGATGGGTTTTACTGATAACTGATTACACAGATTACAGAATGAGAAACAAAGGAAACTAATAATTATACTGTTGAACTTGAAACTTGAACCATGACTTTGGTGTCTGGCGGAAAATTGGAAACATAGTGTAAACAGTGAACAGAAACAGCGATCAGTGATCAAAGATCAGTGCAGTGTGTTACGCAAAAGATTATAGATAATAGATTATACAATATACAATGCAAATGTATGTGCATGTGAATAATAAGTAATTTTTTTTATGTGCAGCTGCACTAATTTTACTAATTTTAAAATTACAAAACAAGAAAGAAAGAAAAATAATAATATCTTACCATCAATCGGATCCGACTCGTCCACAATAATCATTTTTATTGTGTTTCCAATTCACTGGCCACTCGTCACTGGCTATAGATTACTGATTACTGATTTATTATGTTGTGAAAGTCAACTTAAAACCTGGCACAAAGACACAGAAAATTCCAATTTATAAAATATTTGTTTGTTTCAAAATTCAAAACTCAAAGCTCAAAACGTTTGCATTTTTCATTCACTTTATTTTTTCCTATCACGAGTAAACTTTGTGCTTTGTGCAGAACAACAACAACTTTTGCAAAGTATGCAGAATTCACAATTAAAATGGTTATAAAACTTGATGTTTTTATTTCTTGTTTTTACTTGTAAATTGTAACAGTACAAAGTAAAACAATGGACCAAAATTGAAACGAAATTATCACAGTTCCGTCAAGAAATGACAAGCAACAAGCACCGATAGAAGAACAAATTGCACAATTTATAATTTATAATGTACAGTATTAAGATTATGCGAATAATAATTGGTTCAACTTTTCCACACAAACACACATGAAATGTAAAATGTAAACAGTAAACAGTAAAATATTTACGTGATTCAACCTTCAAAAGGAGTCACTAGACACAAGACACAGTAAATTGTTATTTTATAACAACTAATTAGAATCACTGTAAATAAACAAATAACTGCAACTACAAACTGCAAAGCAGAGCAGAGCTCAGAACCCAGAAGACAGTTTAAACTGCAATTTGAAATGCAGTATTTTCTTTATTTTTTATTCAAACTTCAAGCACGGGAAGTGAATGTCACAGTATGTACAATGTACATATTTATTTATATCTGTATTCACTTATTCAGAATCCTGAATTCTGAATCCTGACTTGTGAATCCTGTCAACTGCAAACTGCAAACTGCACTAAACTGTATCCTGCACTTAAATAACTTATAATCTTGTAATTTTATATATTTTTTTTACCGTACCGTCAACTCAAGACTCAAGACTCAAGACTAAAAAAAGACTAGTAAAATTGTAAATAATTGTAAAATTGCCGAGTGCACAGAGTAGACTCGATGAATATATCGTAATAATAATGATGATTATACATGGAACAACTTGTCTCTTACTGACAAATAACCACACACTGTTGAGACTTGAGACCAGGAGGAATCTCTCTTACACTGTGCTCCGTTCCGTTCAGTGTGACTGTGAGTTGTGACTGAACGCTGAATACTGCTGACTATTCTGTTCTGCTGTATGGACTGCGGACAGGGATGGTAGCAAAAGAAGCGAGGAGCGAGTAGTTGTGAGTAGTTGTGAGAATATCTGTAGAAGAAGAAGAACCATACGCCGTAGTAGCTTTTTTCACATATACACAATATCCACCACACACTATTATTCATAACATGTGAACTGTATCTGAATCTGTATCTATGTGTGTACTGTGTAGTGTGTAGATTTACACATGCGAAGTGCGAAGAACCTTTTTTTGTATTTTGTATTTACTATATTTACATGTCTCTTTATTCACTATTTCTCTATTCTGTATTCACTATTTTTGCGTGTACACTCTACACAATATTATATTGAATTTATACATGTGTTTGTACAGTTGCAAAAATAGTAAAAATAATACTGCATACTTTTGCTTCTCTACTGTACACTTTACTCTGTACACTGTACTGCTGACTGCTGTCAGGTTGTTAATAAATGCTGTTAGCACAGATCAGATCAGATATGTATCAGGTACAAAATGCCCAATGCACAGAGTACATATTATCCATCTTTAAAATACTATTAGCTATTACTGTAGGCTGGGTAATGGAAAGGTAAAATTTGTAAGTAAGGAACGAGAACTGTGATTCACGACAGATTATTATTATGACGATGATTACTACTATAATATGCTATTAAACGCGGCACGAGGACGAGAGTCGAGAGTTGGGGCTGCTCAATTCTCAATTCTCAATGCTCAACGTTCAATGTTCACTGCTCTTCACCGTCGCCGTTGTTGTCGTCGTCATTTTGGTTGTCGTTGTCTTTTTGTCCCTATCTGTCTCATTGGATCAGATTGAGATGGATATTAAATATATTACTTACAGAAGTTTATTGGGCTTGTACTTTTTTTTACTACTCCCCACTCTACTGTGTGTTGTACATAATACATAATGTACGGTGTACGGTGTACTGCGTGTGCCTGTAGTTTGTAGTTTGTAGTTTAATGTATCAAGGGCAAAAACAACATGCGCTTCGAGATTTGAGATGCCTACTCGATTTTCTTCTCTCGTCTCTCTACTGCTCTTGACACCGTCTAACAATAACAACAACCAACAACAGCAACAAGAGTATCTACATAAATACTACATAATATTATATGATATACAAAATACAAATAGTAAAAATTGGCATAATCGTCATGTATTTATTATTATTTATTTATGTAGTTTCTATTTGTTTTATATTTTTTCATGTTCATGTTTCAAAGCTCAAAGTCCAAAGCTCACAGGTATATATTTACTATTTTCTTAGGTATAACAAAAACAAGAACAAGAGTACAAAATTAAGTGTGCATTGTAAATTAAGAGTATTCTTGATTCTTGGATTTTATTGTGACACTATTTTCTATGTACATTGTACATACTTGTAGCTTGTAGTTTGTAGTGGACAATGGACAATTGACAATGTACGCAGGTTAATACAATAGAAAATGTCCACATTTTTACACTTTGGATTGTAGTCAATTTGCTTATTATTTTATTTCTGTCGCTATTTCTATTTCTACTTCTATTGTTTTTGTATTGAGAATTGAGGGTTGAGCATTGAACATTGACTATTGACCCAACAAGAAAAGCTTGAAGAAAAAGAAAGAGAAAAAAAAGAGAGTCATTCTCATCATTAATTTATGATCGAATACATATTTTCATTTTTCTGTCATTTTCAAAGTCCTAGTCCACTTTTTTGATTTCTTGGTAATGAGAATTAAAGTGGTGTATTAATCATTGAGTAGTCTTATTAACAATAAGTAATATGACAGGTAAAAACACAGATACCTTCATTTACTAAAATACTATAGGAGAATTACGTGTTAAATTTCATTTGATATTTGATTCAAACGACGAAGAACGAAAACGAAAAACGAGTGAGAAATATTCAATTGGAAGTGTGCACATTTATTTTGGACTCCACATCCTTTTATCAAGTATCAAGTACGAAGAACGTGCCTCTTTCATGATTATTGCGGATTTGGCGGACTTTTGGTTTTTGACATGCAAGGATTTTGTCATCCTCAATCCTCACCATGAACTATCAACTATCAGTCTGAATTCTGAATTTCTGAATTGGTTGTGAATTGTGAATTGAATCTGACTTTGAATCTAATTCTGATGGGAACGGAATAAATGGATCGTCAGCGTGAAACATATCTAAAAGTAGAGTAGAACGAAAACAACAAGAGACTAAACTCTAGATTTACAATTTACATTAAAAATAGTACACAAAAGATGTGCAAGCTTCTGTCTTTTGCGGTGTATCTATATGCAATATGTATCTATGTGTGTAGTACGCATTAGTATTAGTATTATGTTTCAAAAATCAGTTGTATAGAATACAGACTAGGTTTACTCAATGCGAAAAGACGTTGTGACTTGTGACACATTTTATGAGCTGCTCACACAGTCTTTTTCTTTTCAATTTTCAATGTCTCTGCTCTCTATACTCTATATTATATAGTCTGTACTCTGTACGCACGTAAAAAAATATAAAACACATAACTTATTGGATTGACAACTTTGTGGTTTCACATTGAGTTGAATCTTGAATCTTGAGACTTGAGACTTGAATCTTGAGTCTATAAAAAACTCACAAGCAATAGAGAATAGAGGAATCTAAATCCTCATGTGTATTTTATACACAGTACACAGGAACCATGTTAATGTGGTATAATATTATATTGCTACATTAAATTTTGTATCCAATATCCAATACATACTGCCACACATGGAAACTGAGCAAAATAGGATGATGAAAAATACAAAAAACAAAATGCATCATTAAAGCTAAATATCACAAGTGTATTTGGTATTTGGTATTTGACAAATGGCAAAAGCAGAGTTTATCTTTATTCTTTATGGGCTGATTGTATAACATATAACATTATAACATTGCACATGGCACCAGGTACAGCATTATAATTATTACGCCTATGCAATCTTCAATCTTCCCTGTGCATAGTGAATAGTGGATAACGTATAATTGAAGGGAGACTTGCGGGCTCAATTTATAATTTATAATATTTTAATAACATGGTGATAAAGAAAAGGGCAAAAGATTTTTAACTGGATAATGGATAATATTTATGATGATCCAACTTCCAACAACTTATACTAATACTAATATGTAGACACTAGACACAATAAAGTCCATACCATAGAGAACTGTGAACTGTTTTAAGATGCAATATGTTATGTATTATTTTACAAGTCTTACAGGTTGTCAATATGGAGATTGCATATTAAGTATTAAGTGTCTCATATCGATATGAATTATGAATAATGAATATCTACCATGTACAATGTACATGAAAATGTGAGTGTCAAAGAACAAGTCAGATGGCTGTTATCTGGATCATTTTACACAATTTACACACATTTTCCATGTGCCGAATGCCGAATAAGAGTTAAGCAGGTAATTTGCAAGCAACTTGCATTTCTCTCGTCCGCTCGTTTTCTCTGTCTTGTGACTTTTTGTCCTTCCTGAGTCATAATAGATGTAAGATACAGAGTATTAACAAAGTATTTACTATTTACACTAGACACTATAGACATTTGCCATATTTTGTTAGAATCAAGTATCAAGAGTCAAGAGTGAGTACATTGACTCAATTATCAAACGTATTCCATATTCCGTTTGCGATTTGAGACTTGAGACTACCTTGGACTTTGTCTTGGACTTTGGATGATGGATAAGATATCTATTAGATTAAACATTAAAGGGATGAGATGACCGGATCATTTTGTTTTTTGGAGTTCTTTGACTGGTCCACTTGGTGCTTGGTGATATTCCATATTACAGATATCTATTACGCACTCATTTGCACAGAAACAACAAATGTAGGGATATTTTATATTTTACTTGTTACTCTATCAGCTTTTTTCCATAAATGGATCAAGGAAAAATAAAAGATGTGAAAATAAAGAAGATTTTATATTTTATTCCGTTTTACTCAAAACTCCAAACTCAAACTTGGGTGTAGGGTTAATTATGAAGATGCGTCCATTACAAATTACTTAACCAAATGACCAAAAATCCAAATCCAAATCCAAACGACTCGTCACTTTGTTTCCAAATTTCAACATATCACCGAATAAATGAGCCAGCATCATCCAACATCCAACATCCAACATCCAATGTCATCATATGCACATGGCACAAGATACAAGATACAGGCTTAATTTTTGTTTCTGTTTCTCTTGCATTTAAATTTCCTTTTCATTTCCTTTTTGTTTTCTAGAAAATGTAACTAGAAACTGCAAGCCAAAACTCTCACAATTCACAACTCCCAGTCTAATAAGACTTGGTACTTGGTTGATATTGCAACAAGATACTACACGCGTTACTAGTAAACGCATAGGTAAACGTAGTGTACAGGACATCCCATAAAGTTATCACGATGCTAGCAACTAGCACTTTATTTCCAACATCCAACATCCAACACGGAATTACAATATTTGCTCTCTCGTCTCGTGTACTCTCGTCAAAACCAAGAAGAAAAAAATGGAAAGAGAGAAGGAAAAAGAGAGATACCATTTTTGTACATGACTTTTTCCTCCGTTTTGGCTCTCCACTCTCCAGACATGCAGTTTCAAGTGTGTGTCTACCTATGTCTACAGTCTACACATATGTATTATGTGTGAACAGGGAACAGGGAACAGTGAAGAGGAGCTCAAGTGCAATTTACAATTCACAAAGTTATTTTAATTACTGTCGAGTTGTTATATTATGTTGTTGTTTTCACTTTCGCCGAGTGCACATAACACATAAGATGATGAGTAAAATGTACAGAAGAAAAATGCGTAGGGAAAAACTGAGCAATTTTAAGCATCATAATCATAATACGATGATGAAGATGAAGATGCAGATAATATCCCCGTAATATAATAATTAATAATGCGTACATTAATCAATTACCCATCTTCATAAGCACAATCATATTCATTATTCATGTAATATAATAATAAAAAATATCCTCTATGCTCTATTCTCTGCACAGTATATAAAATAAAATGCAAAGATACAAAGTCTCCCCTCTCTACCCTTTCGTTTTCCTTTTCTTTTTACTGCATTTTTTTGTAAAAGTCATCGTGTAATATAATAATTTCCTGATTCCTGATCTTAATCCAATCCAAAAAGTCTCGTGAGAAAAAAAACGTCTGAAGACTAAAGAGTGAAGAGTGCTCTATCTACGTTAACTATTTACTATTTGCATTTCTACATTCTACATATTTCATATATTATTTGTAGCTTGTACTAGAAGCTAGAAGTGTTGAGTACAGTGAAAAAAGAGGAAAAATATTCCAAGAAGATTGCAAACATTTGCACTCAACTTACAAGTACATAGTAAATACTAAATACAGATACAGCATAAAGCATAATCCATAATACACACTACACACTGCACACAGTCTGCATGTCATGTCTCATGTCTGTCCTTCGATCAAGAATCGAGAAAAAAAAAGTGTACTCTTCTCTCTCTCTCTCTTGTTCTTTCTTCTCAAGTCTAAAGTGTAAAGTGTGGTAGTAAAAGTCAGTTAAAAATATGTGCACATGTGAAGTTTTCATTGTCAAAGATTCTATTCTATACATTCTACATTTTTCGTATTATTTATTATTTTTTCGTGTATCAAGTATGAAGTATGAACAACTTGAATAGTTATTGTGCACATTCTAAAACACTGTACACTGTACATATATAATTCGTCATTCGTCATGTATTCTGTATTCTGTTTTCTGCAAATTGCAGAGGAATGCTCAGTGCTCGGTGCTTATCTATCTATTAGCCATTAGCTAAATGTGAGGTACGCCTGTCTCTTGTCGATACGATACGATGTGATATGAAATGTCAATGAAATTAAACTCACACATGAATCTTTCTTTATGTATGTATGCAGTGTGCATCTTTTGTTTCTTTAGTTTGTAAATTGTAAATATATGAGATGGATAGGAAGCGGATGAGAGAGTATCATCATCGTCATGTACTAAGTATTTAGTATTTAGTAAAAAAAAGAAGCAAAGTACATATCCATGCTTGATTCTTGATTCTTAATGTTTGATGTTTCATGCCTGATGCCTGACTATTTTACGTAGACACTGAGAAAATCAATGTGTAAATAGTATACTAAATATCTATGGTTTATGGTATATGGTACATACATATAACTTATATGATATAAGTTGATGAGGGAGGAACAAAGAGCTATGGACGATAGAAACAGAAACAGAGACAGAGAAAGAGAGAGAGGGAGGAATGAAAAAGAGGTGAAATAATAATGTCAAGTCAACGTTCTCATTGTGGTCTATCTGTGGATTGTGGATGTGGATGTGTCACAGAGAGCAAGACAAAGACAAAGACAAAGACAAAAAAGTCATCGTTGAGAGTAAACACTTACAAATTGTTCACAGGTGCCGAAGAGAGGAATCTGAAGGAAGCGAAGGAAAGAACGAAAGAACGAAAGAAAAAAACAGAAAGAAAGAAGGAACGCAAGATAAAAAAAAACCTCCCTCAAAAGAGTCGAGAATAGTTTATGTGAATTTGTATTTTGTATTTTCTATCTACTGTCTACTGTGCATGACTATTTATTTAGAATGCGAAAGATAGATGATATATGATGGTGCAGTGCATTTGTAAGTGAATAATATAAAGAGTTCTCCTCCTCCTCCTCTTCTTCTTTCTTTTTCGTTTGAAATCATTCTGCATATTGTTCAGTGTTCAGTGTTCAACTATTCCCATAAAATGCGCCTACTATAATTTGTGGATCTATAATCTGTAGCAAACCCTGTACCATGTACCTTTTACATTGTGCATTGTGCATGCATTCAAGAATTCCTAAACACTGAACATTGAATGACACACACGCTTCCTTCCAGATCAAAATATGTACATCATTATTATATCTTCTAGCTTTTAGACTCTAAACTTTTAACGCATACGCTATATATGTACACACACTGAAAAACGAGGAACGGAAGAAGAAGGTCGAAAAAAATAGATACATCATTTCTTATTCACACATCACATGTACAACAAACAACGAGTATACAATGGAAAACACTGTAAACTGTGGACCGTTTTATGTTTTTTTTTTAGTTTTTATACTTCATTTACACCCCATAAAAAAATGTTTTTTCACTTGTTTGCAAATTACGAATACTGTATTTTGTATTTCCTTCCAAAATCCAAGTGTGAGTTTCGCATTTTCATTTTTCACGTTGTTGAGTGCATACTTTCCATCTTCTATTGTATTGGCATTTGACATTTCACATTCCATGATCTACGCAGAAAATGGGTACAAATCATGGTTTTTACTACAGTACAAAAATTCGTATAGATTGCGTAACATTCGACCGAGTATCAAATATCAACTATCGAGTCTCGAGTCGATTTTGAGCGTGATGACTGACAAAATGCGAAACTAGAAAACAGAAACATAAATGGTAAATGAGAAGTTCATTCAGAGAATAGGGAGCTCACAGAATAAAAAATCACAGGCTATTTTCACTAGAAGTAGTGCAAAAATGTAAAGTGCTTCGCGATTATTTCAACCACACATTTTCTCAGAGAGTACCATCCAAAATCCACGATCCACGATTGATTGATGGATGGCTGGATTTGAGATTTGGGATTTTGAGCACTCTGTTTTATATTCTTAGTGAACCATATAGGACGTAGAGGATAGAAGATAGAACAGTTTAACATGAGCAGGATGACAATTGACAATGACAATGCACACTATGATTATGCAATTCACAATGAATGTAGAATGTAGAAATGTACTATATGTGTAGTGTGTAGTAAATAGTAAACTGTTGATACGGATTACAGCTGATGCTGCTGATGATGACGATGACGAGACTGTTAATCATAATGTTGATGAGGTTAGAATTTCTATTAATCATTTCAGTGACTACAGTGCCATTGCACATTGCATTAAAGTTAAAGTTTTGCGTACACTGTATACTGTATACGGTATAGTTTATACGTGGATCGTTCGTTCATCCATTTCATTACATAATGAAAATTATAATAATAATAAATAATAATAATAATAAACTTGGTCCCAGCCTACAGATAAAATCTTGTGTGTGATAAATAATAATACTATAGTACATGTGCAATGTGCAGAAAACAAGAACAAGAGGTAGAAGAGTTGAGAGTTAAGAGGCTTATGGATTCTTTTATTTTTGCTAACCATATCATTCTTTCTTTTTTTAAAGGGAATGCAGATTTAAAAACATTTGTGTTCCACATGTGTATAGTGTGCACTGTACAACATACATCATACACTACACACTATTACACACGTTTTTTATTATTGTAACACCCTTCAAATAATATTAAAGTTCCAACATCCAACGGATACACAAGAATACCATTTTACATTTTACATTTGAGTTTTGTGTTGATGAATGATGACTATTGAAAAACTCGGAATTACGAGGAAATGCTATACTTAAGTCAAGTACAGAGTACAGTCACCGCTATATTATCCCTTGAAATTTTCATCGCTTCGACATTAGACATTTGTGCACATGGTAAAAAAATGGTAAAGTGGATTGAATATTGAACACTAATGCTGAATACTGAATATGCAGGAGGCTTTTCCTCTTCTACTTGGTTCCTTGCAAAAACCAATGGAATTTATGGGTGTAGTAACTGTTCATGAAATGAAAACAAATCTATCGAAAATCCTCAAGAAGCCAATACATTTTTGTGTTGTATTTGATATTATGTGTGTATAATGTATAGTGTACATCTGCCCATTCCTTCGCCTTTTCTAGAATCTAAAATATAGCGAGGTGAATGTGCGTGTATCTATTATCTATTATGTACACACATAATTATTGTTACTTACGCATTACGCATAAATGTATTTTGTATATTATGTATGCCTTCAAATTCTGACTTCTGATTACTCCACTCATGTCAACATCTTGTTCTTGATTCCTGATAGCAGAAAAGGAAAGTAAATAAAGTAAAAAGGAAGATATTGGATTTATCTTTTATTTAACTGTAGATTATTCTGCGAATTCCAGTACTGCACATTGTACGCTGTGTAAAATCTACAGTCTACAGTCAAATGTCACACATTTGTATGTTTCATTTCGCATGATCCGTATAGTAAAAAAACAAAATTGGAATTAAATGCTCAAACAAGAGTTGGAGTTTGTTTATAGGAGCATTCAAGCATTCCTAAATTCCTAAAGTTTTTTACAAAATTAATTTACCTGGAAGGGCAATAACTTGTCGCGTATCTTTGTAAACATAGTATGGAAATTGAAAAGAGTATGGTACCGTACTTCATTTATTACCTTTGAGCATTAAATGTACATCCAAAAGTATATGTACAATGTGCAACGTACACCTTTGTAATGTATAATAACTTTGCAAGCCCTGTAAACAACTACATAATATGCACATTTTACGTACATATCATCAAGTATCAAGAGTCAAGAATTAAGAGTCACGAGTGGGTCAGAAAGGGCATGATTTTCCTTAGATAACTTACAATCTCCTCTCTACACGTTTGTAAAAAGACTGTTGGAAGTTAGAACGGATGCTGTGTACTTGATATTTGATATAGGATGTATATTTTGTATTATGTATACCTGACTATTTTTATTCCCTCTGTTAAAAAAGATAGACTTCTGGAGTGTTTTATAAACTAATAATATACATGTATTTTTACCCTGTCGATCTGTGTGCGATACGCGATACACCATACATCACAAATAACAAATCACAAAGATTCACAGAACAAAATTAAAATACCTCTCTACTCTCTACATTTGAGTGTTGAGTTTTGAGTGTGAAGTGGTCAATGGAGCATAATACAGAGTACAGAGATAGAGACTAGAGTCTAGAGTCTAGAGAATGTTTGTTGAAGTAGAGAAGCAGCAAGCAGCAAACCACAACCAAAATGAAAAAAGTACTCCTTACTTACTTAATACTTTTAATATATAATGTAATATAATTTAGCACAGGAAATCCAATACGCTTTAAAACGGATGCAAATAAATTTACGACAACGACGACGAAACAGATTTGCAGTTCAAGTACAGAAAAAAAGTGTGGAGTTTGGAGTTTGGAGTGTGCTGCATATCTACTGTATACTGTGTACTGTATAAAAACTGCATATTTACGCATACCTTATATACTATATATTATATATGCTTTCATTCAACAATTTATTTCAACAGAATACAGAATGTTACGCTATTTACTATTTACTGTTTACTACTGTGTGTGATTACTGATGAAATGTACAATGTACAAACACAAACACACGTTTACATTTCTATTAGAAATTCTCTCTTCCTCTTTCAATTTAAAAGGTAGATATTTTACATGTATTTTGTATTTTATAAAAATACTCTTGTGGATTGTGGATGTGGTTTCTTTCTTCTCCCTTCTTCAATCTCCACTCTTCCCATGTACAATGTACAAACTACAGAAATCAGAAATACGGTACAAAGTATAATTTTTTTATTTTGCGTAATTCCTAATTCATTTATTTAATCCATAATAATTTTGTGGTGACCAATTAAATTGAAATTACTATACTATGAATTTTTTCGTCAAGATTAACATTCTTCAGTATTCATTATTTTTGTATGATGTATGATGAAGAGAAAGGATACCTAAAATCATAATATTACCTGACACTCATAATTTAAATGGATAATGTACAAAATGCATAATATGACGATCTACAGAGAGAGATTTCATTCTATCACAATTCTTGGAATAAACTTTGTATTAAAACGTGACCTTATATTATCATCACGTAGTTTCCGATCCACAATCTACAATATATATACAATACACAATGCACGACCTAGCTATGCGGATGACGGAATATGGAATATGGAATTGTAAATTCTAGGGAAGAGATGACTTTTTTAAAAAAAACCGTGTGTTATAATTGCTATGATTATTGTTTTTGTGTCACACGGTGACATTTATCTGACTCATTATCATTTTCATATTGTCGTCACATTGCTATTATATTTATTTGGTGTCGTACTCGTAGTCGTACTCATATCTCGTTTGTGTATTATTGCATATATTTATATTCTAATTTTAATCAGATTTTTGTTTTGTGTTTTTGTATGTTGATGAACCGTTACTTGTTACTCTCTTTACTCTTTACAGTATTTTCCGGAAACTACTGTTTAACATATTATTTGAATTATAAAACAATATAATACAATCATAATGATGTGCAGTAGTCAGTAATACAGTGTAACTAGTAACTAGTTCAAGTTTTGAATATGATATAGTTTTTCATCCCTCATTTATATGCAATTCATGCTAAAAATTTAAATTCTGTATTCTGTGTACTGAACAAAACTCTTTGTCTTCATTTTGAACTACATTATACCTACAAGTATCATACATCATACTTGATACTGATACATGATACATGATGTACAATGTACAGTGTACACATATTTTCAACTTTAACTTTCAGCTTTCAGTTTGCTCTGTAACAATTACGGCTTTTCTACTTTCTCAGATATTTTAATATTTTGCTATTGTCATTACTCACCTTCGTCTCAGGTCACAGACTTCACAAATACATTAAACCAGCCCGAATAACATTAAATAAAAAATAATGTGTGTGTAATAATAACAAAACGGAGAGTTCAACTCAAATTCACATCATGTGTACTATAATATAAGTACATAAGTGTATGTACCATGTACATTTACATGTGTATTTTAATATACTTAATACTTAATACACACCATTATATTTTATATTATGATGACACTGTCGCCTTGTGTATGTACTATGTACTTGTACACTTTTTTTTAACACACGAGACACGAGGTAATATAGGATTTTTCACATTTTATTCACAAGAGAACAAAGAGTGAAACTCGTGTATTTAGTATTTAGTATTTACTATATTTACTATCTGTGTTCTGTGTATTTACATTGACTTTCCTTCACGTCGTTTTGTTTTTCTGTTCTCTCGCCTCTCATCTCTCGTCATCGTACTTGTACTCGTACTCGTACATCAAGTCTCGTGTACTTGCTTAAAGTTAGTACATGTAGAAAAAAATATATAAAATAGCAATTAAAAAAATGTATTAACTAATTATTTTAGCATTCATTTCACAGTCGTAAAAAAGACCTTGCGAGTGCCATACGTTTCCAAGTTTCTCCAAGTATAAAATACATAAAAGTAAAAAGTACGTAAATTCATAATAAACCCACAGAACTTTTCTAGTACTTTTGTATTTTGTATAAATCGTAACTCGTAAGTATGTTACAAAACTGTGTACAACTACAACTACATAGAAACTCAGCTTTACTATAATAATATGTAAAAACAAAAGAATTCTGCTGTAATAAAAAAGTATGCTTATAAAACTCTAATCTGCGGGAGAAAAGGTATTATAATTATTATTGTCTTGATGCATGTAAAATGTACAATAAATACAAGTATAAATAATAATGTCGGATTTACTATTGAAGAATACATCCTTAAATGTTTAAATACTTGTGTATATTTACGATTGACGGTCAGAAGACTGAGCGACGAACGATGAACTACAAGATGGTCAACATGAAACTGATACAACATAAAACATAACAAATAGCAAATAGGGAATGATAACAAATGATAAATGGGATAATAATAAATAATAAATACAAAAAACCTCAACTCCAGAATTGAACTAAAGTTTGAAATCACTTTATGTATCATGTATGATTCATAACAAAAAGCTTGATCTACAAGAAGAGACAAAGACTGGAAAAAGCGGAAAAAGAACATAACAACAATAATAATAATAATAAAATATCGGTACTTTCCTATGTGAAACAACAATGATAATAACAAGAATGATTGTTTACTGACTTGGTTACTTAGATTCCTATTCTCATTATTCCAAGAAAAAAAAACTTCACACACAGAAAACAGAAACGACTTGTAAAATTAACCGAAGGGAAAGAAGTAAAGAAGTATATTATAATGTGCAGCTTTACTTACAACATACAAAGGAAAAGTTCTAGATTCTAGATGAAATACCAAATACTAAATACACAACATAATACTTCTGTATATGCAGTATACATGCTGAATATAATAAAAAATACACATAAATGTTTATAGCTTTTCAGACAACAAGAAAAAGACTAAATCTAGATTCTAAATACTTGAAAAAGTTCAAAATAATGTGCATGCTGCATTTACTACAACATACATATACATGTATGCATAATAATAATATAATTTAAACTATATTTAAACTATAAAATAATGTAAAGGAAGTCACACCTTTAAAAGTTGAGAAACGACGAGATGACGGATGAGAGAGTTCAAACAGATGTTTTGTACTTGGAGCTTGGAGTTTTGAGCCTTTAGTGGTAGCTTTTCTGAGTAATTTTTCTGCAGTTGCAACAATTTTCGCTAGTAATAGTATTTGAACAAATGACACACCATGATGTATGTGGTATGTGGTATTGCTGTATAATGCAGTCTTTAAATACACTGTATGTTGTATGTTGTTCCGTTGCACTATCAGTAAAAGACAATGTAATAAAATTTGATCAAGAATCACATCAAAATTATCAGATGCAACACACATTGACCGGAAGTACTAATCAAATAACTAATTCTCACTGCAGTTGTTTTGTTTTTTTTTTTACATATTGCTGACTCTTATTTTTGAGTGTAAAATATACACATTATACACTATACACAACACACAACTATCGTCCAAAACAATTTACAACCGCTCTCCTTTCTAGAGTTTTGAGTCTTGAGTCACACCACAAATAAAATACGTAGGAGAGACACAAGAAGATGAAGCACTGAAATGTGTGTGTAGATTGTAGATTGTATGGAGATGTGCTGAGAAAATGTGAATGTGAAGAAAGTATGTCTGTCTTTTTTTAGTGTTTGTTTTTTTGGTTGGTATATTTAGCGATGAGATTCCGCATTCATGCAAAATTCGTTTGGTTCCCCCAATTCCCAATTCTCAATCTTTCTCTCTAGTTCTCTCTATTTATGTATTTATAATGTGTATAGTGTATACCTTTGCTCTTTCTCTTTGGACTTGCTCTGTGACTGTCTGTTGTGTGTTTGGTGTTTGACTATGACGAACTCCTGCGGCTTTCCAGGAATGAAATAATGATGAACGAGGAAATAAATAAATAAGGTTGGCGTGTCTTAATTATTGTTATTATTATTGTCCATGTCTCTTCTTTTTTTTTGCTTTATTTATTTATTCATTCTTTTCTGCTGTTAGTATGCCATCCGATTGAATCTTCTCAAACTTTTTCTTCTTTTTCCAAAGTACAATGAGTATTTGGTATTTGCTGAAGATAGTAGATCTTCTTTCTTTGTGTTTTAATTACAATTAGAATTAGAATTCAAATTACAAGCACTCTGTACTCTGTATAATTGACACAATTTCAATTAGTACTTACAGCTTACAGTGCTTTATAGCATTCAACGCCTTTGTTTTACAGTTGTTTAGAAGTTTGAATCTTTGGAAAAAAAAATTGAGTTCTCTACAGTAGTCTGAATACTGAATAATAATTACTTTTTACACATTAATTTAATGCTGCATCAGTATCAAATATTATTACACATAATAATAATAATAATTACAGTAGAATGATCACACTGTACACTTTACAATGCCAATGTCAATATTATTTCGTATTACGCCGGTTATTGTTTATAGTACAATACTTTTAACTTTTTGTCCTTCGTCGTAACATTAATAATATTGCTATTGTATTATGCACACTGTACACATCTAGGTTCTAGGTTTAGGTTTTGGGAGATTGTAAAACTGTAGACGTGTGTATGTGGAAGGGAAAAATCTCACATATTCACACTCTTTTCTGCAGTAATTTGACTCTGTGCAGTCAACTGTGTATATTTTTGGTTGTCGAGCACAACAAGAAGACAACGAGATGATGGGGATGATATTGTATATTGTTTGTGTGTATACATGCATTTACTGGAGTTGACTTTGAATTCACTTGAACAAATAACAAATACGTAATATTCACAATAAAATAAAACTCTACACAATTGCCTTTTTTTTATTCGTTGTATATTGTATAATGTTTTATATGTAATACTGTGAACTGTGAAGTGTGTTCATAATAGATAGATGTTATTATTTTTTTCTATTACTATTTTAGTGCTTATATAGTAATGTGTAATATGTAGTATGTAGTATGAAGTATGATGATGATCCTTTTGTAATCAATCTATCTCAAATCTCAAATGTGAATCTTATTGTTCAACGTGTGAGAGGATTGAAATTGAAATTTTATGAGAGAGAGACAGAAAAAAAAGAATGAATGATGATTCTATACAATATACAATATACGATTCAAGATGTAACAGAACAAGAGAATGAACTGTTGAATGAAGTAAAAGGCACTTATTACTATTATAATTAAATAAAACTACTGTTTTGTATTATATATATTATATTTTACTCTATACAAAGAACTATTCTCTCGCCTCTCTCAATCTCTTCCTCAGTTTTGAACCTTTGGAGTCTGTATGATTTTTTTTAGGTTTGAGTGTGGTGTTTGGAGTGACTACTCATTATTATTATGACAAAAATGCTAGAGTGATTGTTTTTACTCAAGTAGTCCTAGACCCTAGATACTAGATACTAGATACACGCATACATATACAAAATACACATATCCACTGCTGTATGTCTTATGTGTATGAAGTAAATATTAGATATATTATGTTGTGGGAGTAGTTTAAAATTTTATTTGTTTGCCTACTGATGAGCAGTTGCAATGCAATTGCTTTAGTGGAGAGAGGAAAATAGTTTTTCTTCTTCTGTTTTCTTATGCTTCTGGATGAAGACGATCATGGTGATGATGATGATGAGAGGAACCCAGGCGAGCAATAAGTTTGTATTTACTAATAGAATATTATAGCAAAAATAGGTATAGTTATATGCGCATCGAAAATTCGATACGAAAAATGGTACGTAAAACTGAAATGTAGACGCATGAATACATACTTATGTATATAATATTATTATGTGTAATGTGTACATACACATTACACATAGAACATGTAATATATTACCCATTCTATAAAAATGTCTATGCTGTGAATGCAGAATGCAAAATAGTTGAGATATTCAACTTGTTCACGGCCAGAAGCTGAAAAAATCGCAGTAGAGCCAGTAGCCAAATATAGAATCTCAGCGGAGACTCTAAACTCCAAACTCCAAACCAAACCAACAAAAAGAAAGAGTGAATCGAATCAGTTTTCTTATACATAATCTACTTATGTGTAGTACTTTTAAAAGTTAAAAAAATACATGGTGCAAGTATATTACTACATAATATTACTTGCACAAGTACTGAAGTTGGTAGTTAGTTAATAAGCATGATCTATGCTCTATGCTCTATACTTCGACCCAACGTCAACCTTTTGCCTTTTCTTTCTTTTCTCCCTGTATTTTTTCTCTGTTCTCTGATTCTGGTTCTTGGTTCTTGACTGGGTGCTTCTGCATAGTTTCAAAAAAATTCAACTGATAAAAAAACGAAGGCAAAACATGATGCTGGGCTGTATTAAAAAATTATAATAGATATTAACTATGTAATGTGTATTATGCATACACCTTACATTATACATTTATTTATTTATTTATGATCTATCTATAATCTATATGTGCTGTACTTTAAATCATATGACACACGACATATAAAACGCTGTTAAATAATTGCATAATATTATCTTTCACGGATAGTATAGTATAAAAAAAGACAATGCGTTAAATATGGACTTATAAGGGTCTTCAATCAATATGTTGTAGGTTCTATCTAGAATCTAGAGTATTAAGTAGATACACATAATATATAATACATATTGATATTATATTTATTTACTTTGGACATGTCACACATGCTTATCAACAATCATATCAAATAATATCAATCTATCTGTCGTATCATCTTCAATCTGCATGAATCTCAACAACAACACCCTTTTCTCACCAAATTATATAATGAAGAGTGAAGGAGATTGTAGGAGTTTCACAAAGAACCCTTTGACAATTTATTATTAATACTTCATACTAATTCTTTCTTTCTCTCCACGTTTCAGTGCTGCAGAAGAATATATGTAACGTGGGTTTATAACTAAAAAAAGTCGTCATTTTTCGCTGACTGAATAACCATAATATACAATAGTTATTACTGACGATAAAAAAGTTCCAGTTTTTCGGTTTCGGTCATTGTACCAAATACCAAATTTCTTGTGAAGCCTACGCATTCTTCTTTCATGTTTTTGTATTGTACATACATTGTACATGACATGTTAAGATTTCAGATCGACATGTAATACTTTCACTCCTACTTGTATTTTGTATTGTGTGCAATATTTTTAGCTTTGAATGTGTATTCCCATTTGATTCAGTGAAGTGAATGAAATCACTACTACTACTTGTAGCATGAGGTAATACATAATGCGTAAAGGGTTTTGATTTTTTATAAATAGATAATTTTATAATGTACTATTTATGTGTAGAGCTGTTTCATTGATTGATGAAATAAAAATACAAGTACCTACATTGTACATTGTACAAACTAAACAAACATGGATATCAATTCAAAGCAAAGTTAGTCAATTCATTTGGATTAGTAATCCTTCACACACGTTGAATACAACTGTCGGCATTTTTTTTTCTCCAGTGAATTCTTACTCTTCCATAGCACATTTCATAAGCCTATAATAATATAAAATATAATAATATTATATCTTATAACTAATAGCATTTTTTGTTCTGCTTCTTTCATGCGTATACATACTACATACATGTGTGTATAAAGTATAAAATATGTGGGTGGAATCGCGGATGTGCACTCTACAAAAAAATTCAACAAGAAATAAGTACACAGAGATTAATAATCTAACTATAAAGCTAGACTTTTTATATGATTTTGTTTGGAGTTTTAAACCCAACCCACGATTTTGTACTTACATGTTGTTTTTTTTCTATAAATAAAACACATTATATTTTATATATATATATTTAAATACTTGGTACTTGTGATTTGTGATAGTATCAAAAAATCTTGATGATGCTTAAGAGCTATTTTTTCAGGTTATAAAGTACTGTGTGTGTATAAAAATATTTTGGTTAAAAAAACAATAGTAAAATAAAT
>JABASP010001154.1:0-33572 GCA_019776565.1 Sminthurinus signatus | reverse complement strand
CTCTCTCTCTCTCTCTCTCTCTCTCTCTCTCTCTCTCTCTCTCTCTCTCTCTCTCTCTCTCTCTCTCTTAAGAAGAATCTACCTTGAGGAAAGAAAGTTTAGTTTAAATATTATGTCTACTCTGGTAAAATTATTTTCTTGGTTCTATAACTTCAACTCTTATTCCTACTCGTAGTCTTACACCAACTTCAACTCTCAATCCTATTCCCATTCCCATTCTCATTCTCATTCTCACTTTCCTTCTTCTACTTCTTGTAATGTGTTTTGTGTACATTGTATAATGTAAAAGTTGAGCAGGTGAAAGCAATCCAACTAATTTTCGTAATGGATATGTATACGACTCTGACCCAAAATGTAAGACATTTAGTAGAGTGAATAAAGTACACAGTACATAGAAAGAAAGATCAGGAGAAAGGTATGTATGTAGTATGTACAATGTACATAATACATAATAATATACAATATACACGCATACATATCTAGGTTAAACTTTGAATGACCTTCTTGGGCTGGACTCTTTGACTGCTCGGATCATAGTTTAGCTAATCCAAGTGTTGGAATTTGGCCAATGCCAATGTAAGAGTGAGAGTAAGAGTAATTACATTTGTATTTAGTGAGGAGAGAAAAATGAAACCTTTGGCCAACTTATCTAGAACGGTCAAGAGTCAAGAGTCAAGAGTCAGGAGTCAAAATATATTATACATTATGTATTATGTCTCCACCCGCCACTCGCCACTGGGCATTTCTCGTGCACCTGTACATTGTACTTATGTATATGTGCACTTGCATGTATTAGTACACATGTGTGTATTTTGTCAAGGAAAAATTGCCCGTTTAGAAAAGGAGGAGCTTTTTTTGAACCACAGTTTACAGTATACAGGAAATGGTAGACGGTAGAAGTATAGTAAAGTCTGCAAAGAAAAAATGAGCTGACACAACAACATTGGATTCTACAATTTTTAAAAAACCCGGAGAATGTACACAAAGTCCATGGTTGTTTTTTCCCGAGCCGTTTCCCCGACATATGCACAATGTACAGTGTACATTGTACATGGCACAGTGTGCACAGGTGTATGTGTACAAGTACAATTTTCTCTCTCTCCATCTTTTCCACAGATGCAGAGAATATAGCATATAGAATACAGGATGGAGAATGGATATCTGAAATCTAAAATGTAGGGATTTATTTGTTATGTGGCGGTTGGAAAAAAGGGAAAAAAAGGAAAAGGTGGTGGTATCAGATCTAGTAGCTAGTAGTAGGAGGAGACGGAGGAGTAGAAAAGCAAAGAAAAAAAGACAAGGATTCTTTTTTTTCTCTCTTTTTTTTCTTATTTTTGAGAATCATGAAATGACGCTTGTGAAGGAGAAGGAGGATGAAATCAGTGAAATAGGAATTTCAACCTGATCCGCTCGGTAGTGTTGAGTGAAGCGTGTATCAATAGTAAGTGAGGAAGACAAGTCAAGCAATCAGCAAAGTAAAGTAAAGTATCAGTCTGCTGGATGCTGGATGCTGGTAGCTGGTTGCTGGTAAACTTGTTGACAATGAATGGATGAACCTTTCTGTCTTTCTCTATCCCATCTATTTATCTATCTATCTATCTATCCTTGCTAATATTATGAACATTAGGAGTGCATGTGTATGTGTATAGTGTATACTGATCCAGGGAATGGGAAATGGAATGGGAATAGTTGGATGTTGGATGTCTACTTGTTTCTCTATCTGTATCTGCACATGTATGTTGTATGTGAGGAGGTTTTCTCAGTCGCGGTCGTTCTCTTTTCACATACATAGTACCAGAAGCAGAACCAGAACCAGTACCAGAAACTTGACGATTCTCCTCCAGAAAAGTTGGTAGTTGAGTGAGCTATATACTATATAATATAATATGACCTGTATACTCTATACTGTATACGCACACATCTTTACTTGTTCGATGTTCGTTGTACGTTGTAAACTGTAGATTCTAAGAAAATAGCATACACGTATTCATGTATGTGTATATGCACCATTCCACATGATAGGCTTTTCTATGCTAGTGTACACATGTGTAAGTGAGTAATCTAGGTAATGTTTATTACATGCACAGTTCTGTGTACTGTGTACTTTACTATAAGAAACTGTATTATAGTCGACTCAACTGAGCTCAACTCAACTCAACTGTAGCTGTAACTGTAACTGTGCTTTACTGTAAACTGTACAATGTACAATGTACCATGTACCGTCTGTATTCTGTATAGTACGTACTTGTCCCAGTATTTATATTACAATTTACAATATGTTTTTCCATATTCGGCTCCTCTCGGCTTCTCCTTCTGGAAGGAGCACTATAGCAATTTTTCGGAAAGAGAGAGAGAGAGAGAGAGAGAAAGTAGCAAGTGAAGACAGAAAATGTGTAGTCATAGTCATAATCATAGTCATTGCTTGTGTAAAAAGTGTGTGCATAAATGTAGAGAGGAGGAAGAGACATGCATATATTATATTACATTATATTACATTATATTTTGTATTTGTGTATGCGAGAGGAAGGGAGAAAGAGAGAAGGAGAGAAGGAGAAAGGAGTATGTGCATGTAATACGGGGTATGGAGAATGGAGAGAGTACATACTCGTTTAGCTCGTTTCACTTGCTCTCCCTTTCCTGTTTGTAGGAGTACTTGTTATGTGTCTTGGAGGAACTTTCTTTTGCTTATGGTTCATGCTACCTTATGCGAAGAGAGAGGAGAGAACAGAGGACAGAACCCACCCGCCCCATACACATGTACGTATAATGTACAATGTACAGGGTATAGATCCAACACAAGAGCACATATACTTAAAACTATAGCAAAAGTATAGCACTGAGCACTGAGCATAGAACATTCAACATCCATGTCTGTGCATTGTACATAAGTACAGATGTAAATGTACCTATAACAGATCTATACCAAGTATACGAATGTATGCTATATGTTATATTCCCCTCGACTGTGTGTCTGTGTGTCAGTCCTTTTGACTGAACCCAGTTCCATGTGTATCTAACTGTGTAGTGGATGGTGAGTAGTGGATGTAAGTGTGTGTGTATGGGTCCTATCCGATTGTAAAGGCGGCTCCGAGAAGTATTGATCGACCAGCAGTAATGCGCAAGAGACTCGACACGACTGCTTCGTTCCCCTCGTTCTCTCTTATACTTTCTCTGCCTTTCTCTTCCTCTCTCTTTCCTTTCCGTCTCTCTCTCTCCCTCTCTCTTCTGACTCTTCTGGATGTAACACACTTTTTAGACTGTCCCACTCGGAAAAAACTGTTACCAACCAATACAACCACCATGTATAAGCACTTGGTTATTTGTCCTTCTACATTCTAACTTGGTGTGTCCCACATCAGGGTAAGGCTAGTTAAAAAACACACTCACACACGTACACACGGAGCTGAGCTGAGCTGAGCTGAACCAAGTCAAGCTAAGCTACGCTGAACTGAACTGAACTGAATTGAACTGAGCTTAGCTAGGGAAAGTAAAAGAAAAGAAAACCAAGGCAAAGCTATGCCTTGCTAAGCTAAGCTACGCTATACACACAGAGAGAGAAAGAGAGAGAGGCTACGAAAAGAGGAGGAAGAAGAAGAATTCAATATACAATATAAAATATACACTGTACATACACATGCCAAATTTAAACATTATCAGTAGAACAAGTACCTACGTAGAAGAAAAAACAAGTAATACAAGTACAGCTACACTGGAGTTTCCCCTCTTCTCCTTCTCTTTTTTGCAAATTTGAATATCACCATTAATATTACGAATATAAATTGTACATATACAGATAAGTATACATAATAAGTACACAATACACAATATACAGTGAAGAGTGATGAAGGCTCCTGAAATCCTGTCGTGTCATTCAACTGATCATCTTTGGAGGAAACTCGAGGTAGTTAGTTACACTGTCTATCTGTCTATTTGTGCTATTCTTTGCATCACTTTTCCCTTCTCCGACTACACTACTCAGGAAGCTCAGGAAGGTGTTGCTCTTAAAAGTGTTTCCCACTGAACTCAGCGACTCTCCCTGTTGCATCTAGGATTTTTTTTTTGCGTGTTTGCCAAAATGTACACACCTTCTCCGGGTTTTCTGTACAACATCAAATGTATCTACATATACTTACATTTTAACGTGTATACTCTCATACATATTATAATATAATATAATATATAATACAGTGTGTGTTATTACTTATTATTATTATTATTATTATTATTATTATTTTATAATATACTCTTAGTAAATAAAAGTGTATAGATTTTATTATAGTTCTCTTTGGATACATACGAATATAGTGTAGTGTAGAGTGTAGTGTAAGGGGTGCATAAAATATTGATCCATTATCCTGTACAAGTACAAGTACCAATATTTTAAAATATTATACTATAAACTACGTACTGTATTCTACTGTGTTGTGTGTTATGTTAGGCGCATGGAGTGACGGGAAAAGAAAATGGATTATTCACATTATCCATAACGAATCGCTAATGTAGTGGAATAGTATATGTGGTAGATAAGTTAAAGTAGATGCTTATGTACATTGTACATTATTATATCATTATAGGTAGTATATTATATTATTATTATTAGCCATTAACCATCACTTTACGGTTATGTACGCTCAAGTTGAAAGATATGTATAGAAAAAAAATAGCATCGGAATTTAAGTTGTATAATAAAAATGAACAGTATACAATATACTGCATGTGTAGGAAAATATTAAATATTAGTGGTCAAACAAACACATGTAAAATACAGAATATAGAGGATAGAGATAGTAAAGTTAAGGAGAAAACTTGTTTATTGTTTATGAATGAAAAATAAATAAACAAGGTGAAGACAGAATTAAGTAACAAAATATTAATTGACTGGCGTCTGATGTTTAATGGGATTTTATTTTACTTTATTTTGTGGTGAGTTATTTACAGAGAGAGATTTCAAATTCCGATTTTTTTTCATTATTATGGTGTTTATATTATGTAGAGAGTAAAATTTAGAATGGAAACGACTTCAAACTACAAACTACAACCTACAACCATTATTTTTTATTTTGTGTGTCGGAGGAATTTCAAAGGTTTTGTTTTTTGTTTCTACTTTCTACAGTCTAGAATTAATTATTTTCCTCCTCTATTTTATTCATCATTTTCTTGTCTTGTTTATCAAGTTTCTTTAAATTCTGTACTCTTTATGACTAAAGGTTGTGGTTTTGATTGTGATTGCGAGTGTTTTGAGTTTTGAGTTTTGTACCGTATGCATGATGCATACAAAATACAAAATTCAAATGTACATGCTACATTGTACATGCACAATGGCAGTATAAAGTATAATATCCATTATTTTGCGATAAAACAGGGAAAATAGAGTAGATTATGTAGGTGAAGAAGAAAAAGAAAAGGAAGAAGAAGAAAGTAAATTATGCATACTCAGAATCCGGAATTCAGAATCACGTTGAGGGAGTGAGTAAGTGAGTGAAAGAAAGAAAGAAGGAAAGATTGAAGGCTAAAAAACCAAAACCGAAACCAAGTCCGTTAGAGAAAGAGTTAGACTTGGACTTGGAGTTAGTCGAGGTGAAACTCTCAAGTGTTAAAGGAGGAATGGTAATAAAACGTCCATAGTAGACTACAATGTACACAGTATAGGAAAAGTAAAAAGAGTACCTCTTGTACCTCTTGTGCATATAACATCGAATATCTAGCATGTAACATGGAACATAGCATATGGTCATAAAATTACCACCCGTCTCTTATACAAATGTTTACATCGGCGAAAATATTAGAAACACCCAATTGGCGCATTTACGTGTTTTTTTACTAACTCTGTTCTTCTTGTGTTGTGTTTTTCTTTGACTTTAGGAATGACTACTGCTGTGCTCCGAAGCTGCATTAGATTTCTTGCTGTCTTCTCCTTCTTCTACGAGTGCTACTACTACCACTACTGCTACTACTTCTACTACAACATTTTGTACCTCTGGCTCTGGCTCTCCCGATCACTTCAAATCCAAAAGCAACTTGAACTTGTTCTCTTTCTACTCAAAGGACGACCAACAAAATCAACATCAACATCATCATCAGAATTGGAATCGAAATCGGAATCCGAATCAGCATCAGGATCATTGCATCAAGCAACTTGTCTACTTTCCTTCTTCTCCTACTAGTCTACTAGTATCAATGCAATATCTTTGTGTACCTACCACCACTACCACCACCACTAGTTTTACCTTTACTTCGACTTTTACTTTTACTTCTCCCTGGATTTCCACTACTGGTACGACTACAAGAATAATGCTCGGTGAAGATGAAGATCCGAATGGCTCCTCATGAGATTTGTTTCTCTCCTCCTCCTCCTTCTCTTCTTATTCCTACTCCTACCATCACCATCAGTACCTCTGGTTCTTGTGTTAAAACTACCCGTGTTCGGCAGAGACCAGGTCTTACACCATTACCACAATTAATACTAGAGCCACGAAATCTTGGTCTTTTTTCACATCATCATCAACATCAATATCAACATCAACATCAACTTGTTCTGATTCTTCTTCTTCTGCTTCATCATCAGCATCAGTATCAGGATTTCCTCCTTCACTTTACTTGTACTCGTATCACCTTTCTTGCTATTCTTCATTCTGGACTTGCTACAACGTGTTGTTGAGTTGAGCAGTATTTTGTGATATTCAATCCTTGATGAAATCAGTAGAGTGCATAAAAATAAATAATAATAATAATAATAGTAAATCTCTGGTTCTGTGTGTTTGTGTTGAAAATATGATGATGGTATTACCAAGTTTCTTCGACGGTGAAAAGTAAAAATGTGAATATGAATACAAATACAAATACAAAAACGAATATGAAGATAAAGTGAAAAAAAATAGTTTGGCGGTTGGTTTATCTAAATAGAAACTACAAGAAAAAAGAAAATCAAGTTTGTAGCTTTTGGTACGACAATCTATCGGTATCTTGTATCTGTATCTTGTGAATTATGCAGTGCATTTTATCCATAGATAATTAAAGAAAAGAATAAAAATTTATCATGAATCTACAGTTGAGTGAAGTTGGAGTTACAATGGTTTTAAATAATGACAATGACAACCTTTTAAAAAATTGTGACGTGTGAGATGTGAGCACATAAAATATAAAAATGTGTCTAAATTAAGGGAAAACGCAAGTGGATGTGGAAAGTTGAAAGTATAGAAAGAATAGAAAGTATAGAAAGTGGAAAGTGGAAAGAAACGAAATAATAATAATATAATATAAGACAGGAAAATGGTGATCGATTCAATCTTCAAGTTACCCACGATATTATTACTGTGCAAGTCTTGTGAGTCTCCTCCTGTTGAAGTTTTGAAGGAAAAAGTTGAAGAAAAGTTATTGTTATTGTTTGTCTTTTTATTGTTATTGTTCTTGTTATTGTGGTTTCAATCAATTCCAATTCCAAGTGAATTCAATTTGCTTTTACAATCATCATCATTAGCAGCATCATCTTCATCATCTTTATCATATTTTTCAATATCACCTACGTCGTCGTCGTCATCCTCATCGTCATGGAGTGTTGTGATGAGAAATATTGAAATTATTTTTTAACACAAAGTTATTTACACCATTGTAAATAATAGTATCATGGCGTCTGGAAGTCCACACATGGAAAAAAGGGGAGCCCATCTCGAAATTTCGGGCGACCCCCCTTCACAATCTCAGCAACTGACTGACGCTCAGTATCAAGGAGTCAAGTGGGACATCGTCAATGTGAGTTTACAAACAAACATCTTTTTTTTTTATTCTTATAGTTAAAATCAAAAGTATGAAAAAATAACAACCATTATTGATAATAGGTAATATGTAGTATCTATAATTACAATTCACCAAAAAAATGATACATGGAGAAATTGCTTTAAATGCTGAATATTGAGAAGAAAAGTAACCCAATGTGAGTACATGGTACATTTCATACGTTTAGAGTCAAAGTACAACTATAGAATATAGAACACACATGTACAATGTACAATGAACATACAATCTGAACCGTTTTCATACGCACCCTAAACAAAATAAAAAAAGATTTACAACTCTCGTCTTTCTCTCTCCTTTTCATTGTGTGTGTGTGACTTTACCAAAGTAAATGATTCATGCGAGCCGACGCTCAAAAACACAACGATGACTCGTGACTCGTGTACATATACCTTATACATTATACATAATGGATCAAGAAAAGAATATGTGTGTGTACTTTGTATACATACAAAATACAAAAGAATCACTTTTTTTCCTTCTTTTGTTGTGCCTAATCGAGGAGCAAAAGGGAGCAGACTCAACACTCAACACATGGTGTTTTACATTTGTTCTTGTTCTTGTACCTTTCTTGATTTGGGTGACTCTTAGTTGAATTCAAATTGGAGTCGGAGTTGGAAGTTGGAGTGGACATGAATGAAGAACAATCGTAGGGAGTCTAGATTCTAGAGTCTAGAGTCGACTTTTATTACATTCCTATTCCCATTCCTTTTCATTTTCTTCATTTTCTTATTCCTATTTCTATTTGAATTGGTATGCATGGATTATGTAGAATGTAGAATGTACAATGTTCAATGATCGATAGGGTAAAATCGATGGAGCAAACACTTTCCAACTCCAACTCTCCTCTCAATCAGAATAAGTAGCTTGTGTATGCTTGTGTATGGAGTATGGCCTGTTACTAATACTAATACCAATAGCAATATCATGTACATGTATATCTGCGTGGCTTGTAATATTCATGAAAGTCTAGTAGACACGGAATATCCGTTTCTTTTTTCTTTCTTTCTTTCTTTCTTTCTTTCTTTCTTTCCTTCGTTCCTTCTTTCTTAACAAACAGTTTGCTTTCTTGGCAAAATTTTTCTTTGATACTCCTACTCCACTCAACTCTTCACAAGGAATAAATGGAGAGAAAGGAGTAAGGAAAATTGAATGTGCTGTGTGTACTGTGTATTATTCGTTATTCGTATATGTAGAATGTAGAATGTACAATGTACAGGATCATGTCTAGTAGAATAGTTGAATAACTGTCGGCATTCTTTTAACATCTTCTGCTTCTTTTAACACTACTAACGATTTGAATGGGTTTCCTTTTTCCTTCAAATTTCAGTCATTGCATTCCATTGTCCGTAGATATGAGATAGGTTTTTTTGTGTATTATGTATTATGTACATCTACAATCTACAATCTACATGTACTCCCTCTTCAACCCTCATCTCTTTTTTCACCTTTCCTACTTGATATACTTAGTAAAACAGCTCAAAGCTCACATGTCATGTGCTATGTACTTCCTCCTTCTTTTCCCCCTTCAAGTCCTCTTGTCAAGAAATTAGATTGTGAGTAGATTGTAGTTGAATGACAGGAGACAGGAGACAGTAAACCCAACGAGTATTTCACAAGTGAATATTCCACGGTCATTTACTTTTTACCTTCAAGTTGCTTTCACCATTTTTTACTCGCCTTTACCCATTTTTATGAGATTCACTCTCGTTTTGGTCTCGAGTTTTAAATTTGGAAGTATGGAATTTTGAGTCATGTTAAATCACAAGAGGATCAAAAATAAGTATTCTTTGTTTTTACATTTTTCTCGTTGAAATTCACATTAAAAATTCTAAAGAAGCTCTGTGACGAGATGGAAAGCTTTTTTTTTTTTTTTAAAATAATATAAACTTCAAAACGTTAGTTATTGGATTTTTTAATTTCAGTATAAGCTCTGATTAAAATAAAAATATGTAATAATAATAGTTATTATTATTATCATTTTTATGCAGCATATTCAAGCAAAAAAATTGTCAAGATACGTAATATTTTTTCTATATCATTTTATTATTATCATTAATAATATTACATGTATTAGAGAATAGAATGATGAACAACCTTAAAAGACAAATTGAAATTTCCTCGGCAGTCTACTCCAATCTTCAAATACTTTTTTATGTCGAGCCAATGATAATAAAAACAAGATGCGTATAGAGTATATAGCATAGAGTATGAGAAAAATAATGGTGGAGTACGGGCATCTACAATCTAGAGATCTACAGTGTACAGTGTACAGTCTACAATCAAAATCAGTAAAATAATCAACGTTCCTTCTAATCGTGGATAAATAGAGGAGTGAAAAAGTTTACAGCTCATGATCAGAAGAAGAGGAGAAAGTTTTATTTCCCTTGTTCCGATTCCTTTTACTCTCCATTTGTCTTCTATTTTTTGCCTGGGCTGGAATGGAGTGGAAATAGAAATGGAAAGGAAACTTTCAATAGCAGATAAGTTATGTATTGTTTTCCTGTCTCTCGCGACTTTCATCCTTCTTTTTCAGCTCCTGTTTGTGATGGACGTTAATTCCTTGACAAAATCTTTCTATCCAAAATACTGATTCTTATTCCGATTCGTATTGTATTGACAAAGATACATCCACCCATTCACACATTGCACATCCTAAATCCTACTAAATACCCACGCCAAGAGTATAAATTTATGCGTATCTGCATCTGTTTTTTGTTATACGACGAAGGGAATTTTTAGAGCAGATTCCATGTTTTTTCTGTCTCCTATTTTGTATTTTGTATTTTGACGCGTTTCGTATGACGTGAATAATAGACCTAAAAGACTGCAAAGTCAACAGTCAACAGTCAAGAGTCAACAGTTTACCTTGGATACTTTCTGCCATCCACTATCCATTCTCTTTTATCTTTTATCATGTTCTGCTGCTGTTGTTGTTTTGTTGACGAGAACAAAATTAAATGATGCGAGATTCTATAGATTCTATACTCTAGATTCTATAGCTTCTAGTTTCTAGTATCTACGTTGTGTAGGAAAAGGAGAAAAGGAGAAGGCGAGACGACAGCTTGGTTCAAAGAGAAGGGAAAGCTGCTTTAGCTTCTCAAATATCGAATATCCAATCGAATACTAATAGAATGTAGAAGGAGACAGAAAAAAAAACAAAAGACAAAGGACAAAAGTTTGTATATTTATGCAGTTTACGTACACAGTATACACAGTGGCAGTGCTAACTACTGATGTTGATGTTGATGTTACATTTTCTGATTCTTTTTCTGCTCCATTTCTACTTTCTACTTTCTACAGTGCACAATCAGCATCCCTTGTACTTTTTGTAGAGGAGAAAAAGTAGAATGGACTATAGAAGAAAGTATTACATAAATATATGTATGTATAGCTACAAAAGAAAATAGTGTTTAAATGCGACAAGTTCCAATTTATACCTCTTTTTTTCTGTAGTTGCCCTTTTCTTGTGAGTATGACAAAACGAGAATCCGACCATCCCTTCCGTCACCCTTTACTTTACTTTATTTTATTTTATCTTACTTTACTTTTACTTTTGTGCATTGTGAAAGGAAAAAGAAATAGAAATAGGAAAAAAAGAGTAGGAAATTCTTTATTTTCTCTTTCTTTCTTTTCTTTCTCTGTACATGTGTAAGTATATTGTATATTGTACAGTGTATAATATATCCTCGTTCCGTCATTCTCGTTTCTCGTTTTATCTCGTCGTCTTGTCTGTGTAAAGTTTTGAACTTAAAAAAATAAGGTCATGCGATGGTTGCTTCTACTTTCTTTACTTCGACAAGTTTTCACACACGGATGAATGACGTAAATACCTAGTCATGCCTGCCTGCATACCATTTCTACCAATTCTACCATTTCTTCTTATATACTCTCTATTCCTTGCGTATACTCAATACTCACTCTCTCCTGTTCAATTCCATTCCATTGTTTTCTTGTGTTGTGTCTTGTGTCTTGTGTCATGTGCGGAGTTTCAGTCTAAAACATTCCAAAGTCCTTGTGCCTTGTACTTTGTATAGTTTGTAGTTTGTACTTGATACTATATAATGCATACTGCATACCATACCGCACCATGCGATAGATTAAATATATTTTATTGTAAGGTTTTATCAAATTTGAATGACATTTTCTGTATTGTAGCATTTGTTGTTTTTCTTGTATTTCTTGTATATGAATTATGAATGATGAAAGTTTCAAAGTTAGCACTAAAAATTAGCATTGTTATTGTTATTGAGAAAATTTGAATAGCAAATGTAAATTAATATACAAATCTATAGAATATTATTTAAATGAAATGAAGATTAAAGATTAAGACGGTGAATTGGTATTCAGTATTCAGGACTTGGTTTCATTTTCATAGTAAAATTAAATTAATCAAAATCAAAATCAGAATCAGGAAATTGGAAACTCTGGAATAACAATTCTGTACTTTTGTATTAAAGTGTGTACATTTTATACATGTTCAATCTTTACTGTGTCTAACACGGTTATAAAAAATGAGAAAGTACGCATCATAAAAGATGAAAGATAGACAGGATAAAGAAAGAGAGAAAGAGAGAGAAAAGGAGTAAAAATGAGTGAGCAGCAGAGTTGATCACATTATTATGCTATACAAAAGTTTAAGTGGTTGAAATTGGTGAATCACACGGGAAAGAATGGAAGAGGAAAATTGTGGATTGATTTTATAAAGTCTTGGTTCTTGTTGATGGTTAAGTTTGGCTTGGTTTGGTTTGGTTAGTAAGAGTAAAAAGAGAAAAGGAGAGAGAGTGAATCGATAGACAAGGCTGATTTCCACAAAGGGATACACCTCTTCTTTTCCTTTCTTCCTTCCACTCTCTCTCTCTTTCTCATAGTACTTACTTTCTCTGGGTGCTTGTAAATTGTACATTGTACTCTTTCCTTCATGCAGGTATACACCCAGAAATATATCTAATATCTAACATGTATTACCTGCTCCTACTATTTTGCATTGTACAGTACAATGCACAATGTGATGAATACTAGATTCTAGATTCTATCTGTGGATTCATAATGTATAATATCTGTATTGTGCGTGTCTGCTCTGAACTCTGAACAGTCTACAGTATACAGGGAAATTTCCACTACTATTACGATTCAGACAAACGCGTGGATAGATAGAAAAGCGCAAAAAAGATCACGGAATGAAATGGGTTTGAATTTTGAATGGATGGATTCTCAACTCCCGACTTTAGAATGTATAGTGTAGATTCTACAATAGATTCAATGTAGATTTCCAACTTTGTGTAATGTGTAATCTTGAATCCTGCTTGAAGCTGGAAGCTGGATGCTGGAAGCGTATGACAAAAGTCATTGTCTTGAATCTTGAATTTTGAATCTAGAATCTAGAATCTTGAAACTAGAGTTTGAAGTTTTACTCACTCCATTTTCTTCTTGTACAATTCATCTTATTTTTCCTGTTCTTGGAACAAGAATCTATACTTGGAATTTAGAATATAAGGGAAAAAGTTAATACACCAAGAATTGAAATATGCACATGAAATTTTTCCTTGTCACTAAACCTGTACGCTGTACACTGTACAGTGTACAATGTTCACTGTCGGTTGTTCAGATAAAAGGTAAAAAATAGGACTAGTTTCAAAGTTTGATTGTACATAGATACATGGAAAGAAAAGAATGGAATGAAAGGGAAAACATCCATAAAAAACAGAATAGAGTGAGTATTATATTATATTATGTACAAGGTACAAGGTACAATGTACACGTATGTGTGTATTGTGTATGTATGTGTGGTTCGATTTTTGAAATTGTGATCTGCTGTAAATACAGGTCTTGCGCAAACTCGTACAAATGCATAAGGAATAAGGAACAACGAGTAACGAGTAACGAGAGAAAGTGAGCGAGAACACATTGGAAGAGGAATCGTGTACTGTTGAATGTAGAATCTAGACTGTAGAAATAGGAAGAGGAAGAGAGAATAAAGAAGTACACATCTGTATAGAGTATAGAGAATAGAAAATAGAAAATAGAGAGAGTATAGAGATGTCAAGCCAGCAAGGAAGCAAGCAAGTTTAAGTAAAGAGAAAGGTTGGGAAGGAGATGAAAGAGAAAATTCGAATTTTCTCTCCAGGATCTAGATTCTAGATTCTAGATGGTAGAATCTAGACTAAGGCACTTTATTACATATCCACAACCTTCACAGAATAGATATGTACTTTGTACTATGTTCCTGTATAAAAGAGCAAAAACTACATGTTATGTATCAGTGCATATCTGTGTGCGTATCTATTATCTATATAAATATGCATATCCCAAATACATACAAAATACTTACTACGTACTACATACAAGTAAAAAAAAGAAAAAGAACTGGAGGTAGTAAAACTAAATGTGATGAGATTTGATGTGATGTGATGGAGATAAGAAACGATTTTCATTTTTTTTTCTTCATGTATAGATGGAAGAAGATGATGACAGCTCGGATAGGCAGCAGAGTTCGTCTGCCCGAGGCGATGTAGATTTTGAAGGAGAATTAGTTGTCGGGGCTGGTGGTCGTCGAGCGTCCCGACTTGCCTCCGTCCCCGAACCTTTCATGGTGAGTAAAAAGTAAAATGTAAAAAAAAAGTAAAAAGTAAAAGTCTGAAAACTACCTCCTGGATTTCCTTTAGACTTGAGACTTTAGAAAAAGTCAAAGTCACTTCAATTTTTTATACCGTTCCTTTTCATATTTAATCTTTATCTATATATTGGATATTGGATGACCATTATTTTTCAGCCAAAAGTTTATCATTCATTTTGAAAAACTATGTTATTTTATTTTCTTTCTTTTGTTTTTAAATAACTAATGCTGCCATCCGTTTTCCATACCTTGTATCTTGGAAAATTGTAATGATACATTCTCTAATAATTGTCTTATTTTTTATCCCTCTAGATTATGAGAAGTAAAGCATTGAATCGACGAGTAACCCTCAACGTTGGCGGGGTTAAACACGAAGTCCTATGGAAGACGTTAGATAGACTTCCTCATACACGTTTAGGACAGCTACGAGAATGTAACACGTGAGTACTCTTTCTGTCCAAAAATTCAAAACAACTACTATAATAATCATCACAAAAATATTACTGCAGTAAACCATACTTTCAACTACAAAAGAAAATAGAAAATAGTATCGACTTTTTCATTGCACACTGTGTTGAAAATTACTAGTGTAGTTTATATTACATTTTTGTGCATGAAACTCAGGAAATATCAAAATATCATTTTCACTTCCGCCACAGCTGAGCTACAGCTGAAAAGTTCATCAAAATTTTACAAGCTTCCTCTCATTGTATATCTAATATTATGCATCTGTAATCTGTATAGTGTATAGTAAAATGTACTTTGATAGATATTAATAAAAAATACAGAATACCAAAATCCTTGAGTTGCCCGCAGTAATTATAGAAAAGCTCCGTTGCATCCTATTTTATGAACAGGACTGATTTTAGAGGCATTCCTTTGTAGAATAAAAAGACGAAACTGTAATAATTATTTCGCTCTTCTACATCCACGATCCACCATGAAGGAATTTTTTATTTTTTTTGTAGATTATACTACTTTTATGGTTTGTACGTTTTGTCTTTTGTTCTACGTGCTGCTGTTTTACACATTCAAAATGTACAAAATGTTGAGCCCTGAGTCGGGATTTTATTTGTTAGTATTCGCTTTATCAAATGAAATTTCATTACACTCAAAATTTGAGTACTACAAGAATTTGGTAGTAAACTAAAATACGAGTACCGAGTACGATATTCAAATTGTAAGGGTTGGATTTTAGATTTTAGAAATTAGTTACTAGTTACGGATTCCATCAGCGTCTATACTCTTAATACTCTTAATATTTTCCTTAGATTTGAAAAAACAAAAACAAGAGAGTTTTTACTACTACTTGGACAATAATCGGATATTTTGAAAAGATTTAGACTTTATAGAGTTTGTACAGCATGTTTACTCTTCAATTAATACAAGTTTGAGATCCAACAGAGGAAAAAGATCATATACATATTTTGCATGCATTAGTAGAAAATTGTTTCACGACTCTCTCTCTCTCTCTCTTCGATAGCAGTGTACAATGTACAAAGTACAAAGGAACGTTTTACGAGTTACTCAGATACTGAAAATAGTAGTTATATTTTATTAACATTTCTTTGAAATACAATAATGGGAGAGCAGAAACAGAGCCGGGCCTGAGCAGAGAGAGAGGAAGAGAGTAATAATAATAATAATAGTAGTAGTTATTATTACAGTTACACTAAAGCAGGATGCAATGTAGAAAATGATGAGTGCGCTGTAGTTTTCTCAACATTAAACATTAAATCCTCCTCGGAATTATTGAAGAGCAATGTGCATATAAACCGAACTGGCCTTTAGTTTGCATCTATTAAGTTTATATTCTAGTTATTCAGTATTCAGTGTGCAATGACTGGAATATTTCATATTTACTTTTCATATTGTAGAAATGATTCTCTGCATAAAATATATAGAATACTGCAGTTAAATTCAATTTATAAGTCCCATGTAAATTGTAAGAGCTAATGAAAAATAATATTGATAAAATAAGTATACTAATAATTTCCTTTTATTTCTATTTCTTTTTCCTTCAAAACAAAATCCAGTCACGATGCGATAATGGATATGTGTGATGATTACTCGTAAGTATAATACAAATATATAAATAAAAATCATGAAATAAAAGAAGTCAAAAAAATAAAATACTTTCTCTTTTTTTTTTTACTAATATCTAATATTATTTATTCATTTAATTTTGTTTTACTTTTAATATAGAATTGTTGACAACGAATATTTCTTTGACCGGCATCCCAAATCCTTCAGCTCAATCTTAAATTTTTATCGAACGGGGAAGCTTCATTTAGTAGATGAAATGTGTGTCCTGGCTTTCTCTGAGGATCTCGAGTATTGGGGTATTGATGAGCTTTACTTGGAATCCTGCTGCCAGCACAAGTATCATCAACGGAAGGAGCACGTTTACGAGGAGATGAGAAAAGAAGCCGAGTCTTTACGACAACGAGATGAAGAAGATTTTGGTGATGGTTGCTGTGCTCAGTATAAAAAGTATGTATGGGATCTCTTAGAGAAACCCGCTTCGTCCTTTCCAGCAAGGGTAAGTCACTTTCCAATTTTCTAGCTTTCTCTTTGTCTCTGCTTAACTTCATCATAGATCATAGATTTAATTCATATAAAATGCAAAATCCGTATCAAGTAATTTAATTTTACTGATGAATAATGAAAAATGAATAGTTAATATATTATACCTTTCTTCATTTTAGAGTTTAGAATTTAGAGGTGACAAATCTTGTGTTTAGTTTTATTATATAATCCGTTTGTTTTAGTTTTCTTTTTAATTTTTGAAACATATCATAAATTTTTTGAACTGTATTCTTTATTCTAAAATCTATAGAATCTAGAACCTTTAAATTAAAACTTTTTAGGGAATGATAAGTAAATATAAAGTATTATCTTACTATCGACTTGTGTATTATGATTTATGATATTTTTTAGTTTTACTCGAGTAGACTATATAATATATAGGCTAGAAATTACTAGTAGACATCGCTGTCCTGTGTATCAGTAATCAGTACTGTCGAAAAAAAAATGTACGTGATATTTATGAACTTGAACTGTAGTAACTATATAATTATTAACTATACAAAAATGGTATACGATTGGATTGAACTCTGCGATATGCGTGTATTGATTATTGATTATTGGTGCATTATTATTTATTTATCATATTATTTACTTATTATTTTTTCTATATACTTTGAATTGAACTAATAGGAGTATGAATTATTATATCAAATGTAGTTTTATCCTATACATTATATTATCAATTATTATACAGCTGGTTTTGTTCGTGTGATCATAGTCAATAGTCAATATAATATAGTAAATAAATCTCGTGATAAAAATTAGGCAAAATAGTATCAAAAATATGCGGTAATTGTATGCTAAATTTACCTAAATAGTACATTTACATTGGTTATATTTTATATTGGTTGAAACAACTTGGTATAAACAATAATATTAAATATGCGCAACGTTTAATATTTCCTATAGGTAAAAAAATACGATATTAGTTTGTATTTTGTATTACAAGTAAAATTTGTAGCTTTTACTAGTTTAGTTTTTGGAGAGTGAACTTTGTCCCACATTACATTTTATTTAGGTACAACACTCAAATCTTGAATGTTGAATCGATTATAGGTTATAGTTTACTACAAAAAAAATGTTTTAAGCTTCTATCAACACTTTTCAAATTACAAATGATACACACGTATCTAATAAACAATAAAATAATATCAAGATTCCAGTAAAATAATACAATTTTTGCATTCTAAGACCCTTTATTTTTAGTCTGAGATCAATATTATTATGATTATAGTTTCTTTTAGTTTTTAGTATAGTTTTTTGAATCAAAAATTTTTTGCGTGTATGATACATGATATCAGAAACAAGTAAAATTTACCAGGGAACAAGAAATAAAAGGGAGTAAGGGAAAGGTAAAAATCCTTAAAAAAAAGGTGTGATATGTATAATAGATATTATGTTGGAAGTTGAAACTTGGTGTAGGTGTGGGTGTAGGTGTGTGTGAATGTGTAATGTGTATGTATGTGATTATTTATTTCGGATGTGTGTGTGTTTGTAATCCATAATAGTTCAAACCCCAAAACTGAGCAAAAAGTAAAGAGTTGGTGTTGGAGTTCCATGTTTTCCATGTTTACTAGGTTTCCACTTCTTTCTAACAAAGGGATTTTTGTAAATGTGGGTTGTACAGAGTCCAGTCCAGACTTCTAAATTGAGGGAAATGGACAGCAAGAATTTTTTTTATTCTTTTGGCACTTAGATAAGAGCAGGTATACAGTATACACTATGGACTATAGACTCTAGAAAGCAGTAGATAGTGAAGAAGAAGGAGATGGATGTGGTAGTGGTATTTTGTAGTCTTAACGTAGCTCGACGAGGAACTAAAAGACCCAAAAAAAAAGAAAACCAAAACGAAAAAACGAAGATAGCAAGTTATAAAGATATTATTACCTATATACTTCTTCATTCTCTGCTCCATTTTATATTATACTCTGGATGCTGGATGTACAAAGTACAATGTACAAGATTCACCAAGAAATTTCATGTGTATGAAGCTATGAGCTAGGAGTCTAGAATCTAGAGTCTAGAGTCCAGAAGAAGAAGAAGAATAGAAGCATAGAGTTAGTTGGAGGAGACTCACAAAAGAAGAAGATATTACTTTTTCGGACTTGAAACTTGACTAGATATCGTTTTCGTTTTCGTTTTCCAACTCCTCCATTCTCTCTTCTCTCTCACCCAAACTCTCACTTTTTTTTTACTCTTTCTTTCTTTTCTCTTTTCTTTCCCCGTTGTTTTTTCGCCTTCGTCTTCGTTTTCTTTTTTGTCTTTGTCTTTTTCTCTAGAAGAAAAAAAAAACTATGTCATACCATAGCTTACAATTTTGGACGTAATGAGTGTTCCTATAAGAAAAAAAGGAGGTGGATGGAATTGAGACGGTGGTGTAAGCTGTAAGGCAGTTTAGTCGGTAGTCGGTAGTCGGTTGTCGGGTGTGTGCCAATGCAGAAAGTTGCAGAAAAAAAAATCGAAAAGACAAAAAAAAATAAGGGGAAAGTAAAGCGTAAAGAGGAAGGAGGAAAGGAGAATAATGTGGACTGTGGAGTTTGGCATATGGATAAAGTATAGAGTATAGAGTGGTGAGAGAGATGTGTGGATTGTGTATTGTGGAGTGTGGAGGGAGATGGAGAAACTGGAACTGGAGGAAAAGATGTGTTGGAAGTTGGAATAGTAGCTGAATAGTAGATAGTAGCGTCCTGTTATTGTTATGGGTAGGGCAGAGGTAACATAAAGGGACGATGGGAAATTAGGATTTGGACCAACCAACGGAATACACAGACACAGAATGTTCCAGGATCCAGGTTCCATGTGCCGTGTTCCAGAGCCAGAGCCAGAGCCAATGTTGTTTTAGAAGAGTTGGAATTTCCAGAGGGCAGTTGGGAAGTGCATTTCTTTGCTATAAAAGAGATCCCGTCGATGAGCTCTGGGATACAAAACTCAAGTATATGTTTCCCATGAAATTCTCTTTTCTATGGGATGAATGGCTTGTGTCTTGTGTCTAGTGTCTAGTATCTAGTGTAGTGTTCGGGTTCGGGTTCTGTGTGTAAGTACGGTGTATTTCTGTATGTGTGTGTGTGTATGGTTGTGTTTGTGTGTGAATTTGTGTGGCCGAGTGCCAATCCTGATATCATATAATCTTTTCCTCTCCTCTCCTCTCTCAGTTGTCTACACATATGTATTATGTACTCATATCCATCTTTTTATTATATGTCTGGTATAGTCTACGCGTTGTTATTTATACAAAACATCTACGATACGATAATAGTTGTCTACAGCCTAGAATCTAGAGTCTCCAGTCTCCAGTACTTTCACTCAAATACACAAACACACACAAGAAAAACAGCCAGCCGGAACACAGGAATATCCACACACACACACACAGTTGTTCCTCCTCTCACACAAAAACATATCGGATACATAAGTGTGTGTATCTCTGTTTTTATTTGTTTGTGTGTACAATTTCACATTCGTAATACGTAATACTGACTCTGAGTTTGGCTGGTCGTCGTTCCATTGTTTCCGGAAATATATATTTGATCATGATAAACCTTATTTCATTTTTTCCGTTCTCCGTTCTCCGTTTTCTATTCTCCATCCTCAATTTCGTATGTATACATAATACATACATATTTATGTATTTTCTCCTTCCGTTCCTTTTGCTGGCTGAAAAGATTCCAACCATGTCCAAATTTCAGATTCTAGATTCTAGATTCCAGATGATATCTAGAATCTAGAATGTAGAATCTACTACCGTTTGCTTAGACAAGAGGGGTTTTTTTTTCTGAACGGAATCCTTTTTAAAATATTATAGTATATATTCCATCTCAGGCAAGTGAGTAAAAAGTAAGTAAGTAAGTAAGACATTTTTTGTATTCATTGTGATATTTCAAATCCAGAATTCAGAATCCAGAATTGACGACCAGCAAGGACTCCCTTCCTCTTTCATTTTTTTTCTTTTATTTCCTTCTTCCATTTCTCTGTATTCTGTATCTCTATCTCTGTTCCTGTCTGTATTATTCATATACATAATATTATATTATATAGATATGACTGTGTGAACATTTACTTTTCCCTTCTTTTTTACACTATAAAACCCATCTTGTGTCTTCTATCTTCTTGTTCTGTTTCTTCTAAGACTATCATCTTTTTTACCTTGTACAGTGTACAGTATACAGTGTACATTCTTCGTTCTTCCTGTGTACTTTCTCTATCGGCGATATGTATGTATGTGTGGATGTGCTTGCGAGTTCGTATGCCTGTATCGGAAATGTGAAACGTGTGTGTGTGTGTGGAAAAAGAAAGTGGCGTGTGAGTGAGTGTGTCTAGTACTAGTATCTAGTGTCTAGTGTCTATGTTCTATATCTCTGTGTATATATTTTTCTACTTCTTGGTCCTTTAAGCTATCAACTATAAAATTCCGCTTATCTTCAAACTTCATGTAAGACATCTAAAAGGAATACGAAGATGAATACGAATATGAATATGAACATGAATGTGGCCGTTTTCCTCTCTTTCGTTAGTAATGTACAGGATCCAAGAGAACGTCGTCAATGTTCACTGTTCACTGTGAATTTATCATCCAGTCGTAATCGTGAAAGTGATATAGAGAGGCCATATCATATCACATCATTACTACCATTATTGTGGAGGATATCTGTATTCTTGTATTATAGTTACATTTTTATTTTATTTTATTATGTTTTATATTAGAAATCATATTGGTATACATTTGTTTTATTGAATTGACTATAGAATATATTATATATTATAGATAGATGATAGATCATTGTGTAGTCTAGAATCTAGAATCTATAGATAACAGTGAGTGGAGTGTTTTCATACGATTATTATTCCTTTATTGAATGATGTGTGAGTTTTTGAAGCTTTTACGGTCCAATATAATCTACAATACAAGAATATAATAATGTTACTTGTCTCCTGTGACCTGTAGGCTATAGGTAAAGATGACAGTTTTGATTTGTATTTGTTTTAGTTTGATATTTTGGATTTTGGCATTAACAATTAAGACAAAAAGATGTACACAAACTAGATAAATACACGAGAAATTACAACGCTTTGTCTAGAGTCTACCTAAAATAAAAATCTGTAGGGGCGAGCTAATAATCATCTTTCCAAGTTTTTTTCACAAGTATTGAATATTGAATACAGTGCAGTTTCATTTTTGTTTTTGTGAAGAAAAAGTACAAAAAGTATAGATACAAAAAAAATATAAAGTATACAGTCTACAGTCTACAATGACTACGTGTTTTTTTCCTAAGTGTATACATGTTTGTATGTATCACCACAACTACTGCTTTTGTTCTGTTTCCTTTTCGTTTCTGTTTGTTTTTTTTTCAATGTGTGTATATATTATACAGATAATTAAGGACAAGTTGAAGGGTTCATCAACTGCTTAACTGTGTTTTCATCTCGATAATAAATTAATCTTATTTTTTCATACCCAAGTTTGAAGAGTTCCGATACATCCTACTAAAACGTTTTTATTTTATTTTATTTTCCCTTTTGTGTGTAATACACAATTGTACAGAATTATTTCTGCGTCTTACAGTTTTAAGAACATATTATTCAATGGTAGATATAATCGAAAACTGAATCATAAAAATTACAGTGCCTATTATTATTATTCTTATTATTTATTATTATGGATTATAGATTATGGAGAAAACTTTTGATTTTAATGCTCTTCATGAAATAATATAATGAAATTCATTCAATGTTTTTTATATAATATTATTATTATTATGTTGATAATGATGATGTGTGTGTATATTTTATATATATAAAGTATGAATTACAAATAACAAATACGTTGGTAATGATGGGAAAAGGCTTTGTGCAACGATCAGGCTATCATGTATGTCTTTCTAGGACTCACTCGACTCTCATCATTACCTGCCGCTCATTTGGGATCATTTTCGCTCTCTGCTTGACATTTTTATGCACCATTTGACGACGCATAAGACCTATTTTTTCCCTTCTCCTGTTTCCTCTTCCCACATATTCATATAATATCCATTATCCATAATCCATATTTTCATGTCAGTCCACCCAACCTTCAACATTCAACTCTCAACTTTCAATCAACTATCCATCCAAGTCAAAAAATAGGTCCTCTATCTTTTTTATATAATGTATTATAGCATAATATATAGTGTACATTGTATACATTGTCCATGTCCTTTTCTCCTTTCTCTTCCATTCTTTTACATAACGTATATAGTATATAGTATATAATTTATAATGTAATCGAGAATCGAGCCTTTAGAATAGAGAATAGAGACGGAGACAACGTGGAGGAGCAATTACCTATCAACAAGACATAAATTGTGAATCCGCTAGATACCCGTATCTCAAGGCTCAAGTCGACTCGAGTCTCCACTCTTTTTCTTCCCTGTCCTCATGAAATAGAGACAAAGGCTCAAACTCAATCTCAAACTCGTAGTATGAAAAGGAGATCTTGAAATACTATGTGTAGAAGTGTATGTGCTACATTTTGTGCCTGCACACTGCACACCTTTCAGTATAAAAAGTAGGTAGATTTTCTACTCCCCCGTTTTTATGTACAATGTACAATATTATACATGATACAGTCAGAGTTTTTACTTTTTACATTTTACTGAAAAGAGAAAATAGCCTTAATTGTAGCTCCCTAGACTAAATTTAGCAGTGGCAGTGACTTTAGTAAATTATGTACAGACTTGTTCTCTGTTTCTCTGTTAAACTTAATAGTTTTATGTATCTTTCCTCTCTGCTGTCTTCAGTCTTCATTCTCAAAGCTACTTTTTATATTATATTATTTTACTTTTATACTGTATACTTTGTTAGACTGTTGGATGTTGGATGTGGGAGAATGTTTGAGTTTTGAAGCTGCGCTCTTTCTGATTCTGATTCTGATCCTCCTGTTCTCGCCGTCTCTATCTCTACGTACTTATGTATGTTATGTGTGTACTCCTTTTCCTTTTCCTCCTTTTTCTCATTCGTCTGTAAATGGGTCTCTCATCAAATTGTGCATAAATGATGAGCTGGGGCTTTCCCTCTCTCTTACAATAGTTTTAGTGGAGTTGGAGGTCGGTGTTGACATACAAGTTACTCTCACTCGACTAAGCGAATATTGTGGAAAGATATATGGGAGGTTTTTTTCTTGGCTCCGTCCTACCATCCTAGTGTTCTAGTATCCTAGGATGCTAGCAGGGAGCTTAGAGTCTTTGTGTATGATACACCTCAATCCCTTTTGAACGGCAGGAAATGGAGTGTACGAGATGAGAAGGATTCAACAATTCAACGTTGCTGTATTAAGACAAATGATGTATAATATATTTATTACATGGTGAAGGAAAGAAAGGAAAATATACAAACCAAACCAAACCTCTCCCATGACCATAATCATAACCCATGTTGAAATAGCTGTAATAATTCCTCCGTCTCCTTTTTTCCTCCCGCTGTTGACAAGAACAATGATTGGTGAAGCCCATTCTCTTTTTATTTATTTCCACTCTCTCTCTCAATCTAACCTCAATATATTACTCCTCTTTTCCTATTTCGTATTACTGTGTCATCATTCCCATTCCCATTTATATTTTGTTTTATCTACAGTCTACAGTCTATAGGTATAAAACTTTTAGAATTTTTATTTTATGTAGTTAAAGATTCCAAATTCATCATTTGTCTTTTCTTTTCTGTTTCATCTTATTAATTAAGATGGTAAATTCACGAGAGACTATTAGAGAATAAAATGAATAATAATAAATAATGTACACACACTGTGTAGGAGAGAAATTCAAAAAAGATAGTAATATTAAAAAAATAATATCTAGAATGAGGGAAATTATATAATAAGCTCACTCATTCACGTAGTAAAACACATCTACAATCTATAATCTACACAAACATGCTTGTAGTGGTAAATAGTAAACTAATTGCATAATATAAACTAGTACACTAAGACGTAGAGTTTATTAACAATAATAGTAATAAAATAACCTAAAAGTATCCACGCATTTAAAAATGCATACTAACTAAAAATACTAATATAAAATTACGTACGCTTGATTACTATAGTTGGAAATTATAAATTTTATTCATCCGTTTACAGTCCATTTAATTCATTTCTATTACAATGACTTTTTATCTGTATTTCGTATGTCTACGTTATTTCAAAAAAAAGAAAGTATAACATATAAATGGAAATGAACTAGATGGAATGTGATGCGGGATGAAGAAGGAGGTGAAAAAGGTGTGTGAATTTGCTTACATTCTTGATTCAATGCTTTCCCTCTTCTTTCGCTATCTACCCCTATAATATAATATAATATTATACTCTTTCAATCTTTTTCTCATTTTCATGTTTTTCACTCTCTTCCCTTTATCTATAGAACATACATTATACTTGTTGTATGTGTATCTGTGTGACTTACTTTTTCTCTGTTCTTTATCCTTCGTCCATGTGATGACGATGTGATATGGGATGTGATGTGTTTGAGCGTACTTATACAAGTAGTTGAGAAAAAAAACAGACATTATGGTTTATGGTTGAATGCATTTGTGGTAGTGATGTCACTTTGTTATGATGGTTGTTTCATTATGGACGTACCCAAGCTGGTTCTTCTTTCTTTATTCTTTATTCTTTACTGTTTGATTCTCTTTCTTTCTTCTTTTCCCTGTCATTCTTTATTTTGGTAATAGTAGATTGTAGATATCACACAAGTACTCGATACTCAAGTACTGTACCATATCTATGTGTAGTGTGTATGTTTGACTGTACTTTCATTGTATAATGTACAAAGTACAATGGAAATGTACATTTGTCCTCTTGCATCTGTGTGTGACTCTATAAAGTAAAGTAAAGTAAAAAAGTATGACGTATGAAAAGTAATGTAGAATTTTTCTGGTTGTGAGTATATATCTCTCTCTTTCTTTCTCTTGTCTGTTCTACTCACAATCAAACCATATCCAGATTCCAGACACCAGACTGAACCTGGAACTGGAAGTGAAACTGAAACTGATTGTAATCTATCATTGATGGATGTTTCGTTTTCCTTTCCCCATTCATGCCGTACTTTCTCTTTCTCTGTCTCTTCCCATGTAGATAAAAACCTGTCTGTTGTGTGTGAACCATAATAAATTTGTAGATATGATTGATGTGAATGTGTAACTGTTACTTCTTTCCAGTCCTCTTTCGTTTGTGTGATCTCATTCGAATTTGGAATTTGGAATTGTCATGCGTTTTATTCCCTTTCCATGCCACAAGTATGATGTAGCTGTTCCTTTTTTAATGTTATAAGTTATATGTATGTATCTGGGGTAACCTACTCTTATAATGTATATATCCGAGATACTAATAATTTATTATACTTTCAATTCTCATCCTCCTTTTCTAGTACATAAAATGTGTGTGTGTGTGTTTGTGTCTTTTACTCTTAGTGCATCTTCCTTTTTGTATTATGTATTATATCTCGAAAGTCAAAATTGTATGAAAATATGAAAGATTCCAACTAAACTGTATGTATGTATACCTACACAAAATAAATGTAATCATGTGTGCCCTATTTTCCTTGTGATAATCTCAACCTAATGGACTGTGGTTTGAGAGTATTTTTGTCTTGTACCCCTTTTGAGTTGATATGTTGTAAGATGTAATAATATATTCATTAATGACTGTATAAAACATAAGTATTCAGATTTGATATAAAAAATTGAACCTGCATCCTGTGTACAAATTTTGAGTTGATTTCAGTCTACTGGCTGAGATTAACTATTGAATCAATATTATTCATACTTGTATATTGTATAACGTAGAAATATAGATAATACACTCAACCACTTAATTATATTCCCCTGACCCTTTTAAATAGTTAAACTGTTTTGATATTTGATATTATATGTAAATGTACCCTCATGAACATTACTATGCTGAGAAAAATTGAATGAATGAATTATATAACTACTTTATTACTTAATTAATTATTCAACCTATTTTTTAGTGTTTAGTCTGTTGTAGTTTTTACCCTGAATTAAAACTGTGAAAAAACTTTTGAAATCTTTACATCCTACTAGTATAATATTACAGAACCCGGCTCGCTTTAAATCACGGAGATTGGTATCGATATTAATTTTAATGCCTAACATTATTAATTATTAGTCTTAGTATTTTAATAGTGTTATTTTTGGATTGCGTAGATGATTATTGAGCACTATTAGTTATTAGTTTAGCCCTTGTAATTTTCTCATTCGTTTTTAGTTGTCAATAGTTGTTTAGTTCTATCTATAGATTATAGATATAAGTCATCTTTTCCACAATAATCTTGGATTGGATTGAATATGGAATGCTATTGGTTACTCTTGAGTTTTGAGTTCATCTGCAACTATTATTCTACACTTTCACCCCTATCCAATTTGCCCATGTTTTCAAAATTGGAAATTTATGGTGTATGGTTGTACCCCCCTTTTGAAATATCTGCTTTGCCAATCAATCAATCTTCTATCTTGAAACCAAAAGTAGTAATGAAACTGCATAAAAATGTATAAATAATGTTTTACTTATCATTGATGCAAAAATGGACATCACTGGGAATGATTTACGTAAAATGCCCCAACTTTTTCTAGTAGTTTTAGTTATCAGTTATCAACATTTCCCACTTCACTTGGAATGTTTTCTCTTTATTTCTCTCTTTTCACTCTCTCTCTCTCTCTCTTTCACTCTCGCACTCTCTGCACTGTTAGTTGTATGTAGATAGATATAGAAATAAAAGTTGACTGTTTTTAATTTCTCCACTGAAAAATGAAAGAAAATTGCACTTTCTCCTTCACTCGAAAGAAATGCTTTTTTCAAATAATAATTTCAGTTGTGCATTGACAATAAGGGAAACATCTATAATCTATATGCTGTAGTGTATAATACTGAAATGAGTTTCATAAAATAAAAATTTCACAAATATTTTCCGCTCAATCACTATGCTCGGCTTGTATGATATATATTATGGTAAAAGATGGTTGATTTCACGCTATTTTCCTTGGATTTTCAGTATTTGATATTTGATATTGGAATGAACTTTGTATGTATGTATGTATGTCTCTACTCTGATTTTCAGCTCATTCTGACAGCTCATTTTATGAGCACTGAATACTTAATACCTATAAAAATATTTAAAGTATACAGTAGAAAAAAAAAATACTTTGTAGTTTTTATTGCTATTTTTTTTACTTTCTCTTTTTCTCTCTCTCATATTTATTTCCTTGTGTATATTTTATAGTTGAATCAGAAATGTACAAATGGTAATTTTATAGAGCTACACCATTTCACGATATCACGATATCAAGTCTCACAATTTCTCACAATAAAATTAGTCATGTATTTAGCCTATTTACTTAATATTTAAGAGCTATTTAGTAAGTATAAATAGTATCACGTTTACACATAAGAAGCAAAGGCATGTTATGTAAGATGTGAAATTTATAGATACAATTTTAAACAGGGTTTTACAATATTTTTTAGAGTATTTCAGGAAAAATAAAAAAAATCACGAGTTAAACGTTTTCGATCTAATTACCAATCAGCAAATCTAATTATTTGGTTGTTATATTTTAATTGATTATTCTTCCAATAAACCCCCTTTTCCTTCAAGGAACTCACCAGTTTGTCTATAGTAACTAGCAACCAAAAATTGTTGAATTTCGTTACTTGGAAAGAAACAACATGCACGTAAATAAATGTAGAAACAAAGCAAAAATATTAAGGTACATGGTAAAGTTGGCAACATGAAAAAAGGTGTAAATAATGACCAAAACAGTTCAATGACCAAAACAAATAGAACGAAAAAATCTTCGGATGGGTGTTTAAATTTTAAAAGAGGTATTTTGAATACAAAACCACGAGTACAAAATCGCGTATGGAAAATTCTTAGAATTTAGGACGGTGAAAGTTGCGAGAGAAAGTCATAAGTTTTTCTCGCGTAAATGGTGCAGCGAATCTTCTCTACGAAATATAAATGGCAAAATGAGTGTTTTTTATGTGTAAAAAATTGTGTTCAATGTGTGTGTAAATCCGTATTTGAAAAGCAGTGTCTTATGATGTGTGGACATGTACTGTGTGATTTATAGGTGGTGGCAGTGGTTTCGATTCTTTTTATAGTCATGTCTACAATAGCCCTAACTTTAAATACAATTCCAGACTTTTTGGAGTATCAATGTATAAGTGATAATATTAGCATATGTGACCCACATAATAAAACTGGTGACAGAGTGGGCCAAGTGATACAAGGAGCGAATTTGACAAGTGCACATGATGATATGATACAAGTAGAAAACCATTATTTGGCCTTAGTGGAAGAAGTCTGTATAACCTGGTTCACACTCGAATACGTCCTTCGGCTAGCAGCTTCCCCCAACAAGTGTAAATTTCTCCAGGGAGGTCTAAACAATATAGACTTACTGGCCATCCTCCCCTACTACATTTCACTCTTCCTCTTAGAATCCAAAAAGGTAGGACAACAAGGTGGAGCCTCCGATCAGTTCGCCGACGTTCGTCGTATCGTCCAAGTGTTCCGAATCATGAGGATTCTAAGGATATTTAAATTAGCAAGACATTCCACGGGACTCCAGAGTTTAGGATTCACCCTCAGAAACTCCTACAAAGAACTGGGTCTACTAATGTTGTTCCTAGCCATGGGAGTTTTGATTTTTTCATCACTAGCCTACTTCGCCGAGAAAGAGGAGAACCCCCAGCAATTTTCTAGCATTCCTGTGACCTTCTGGTGGGCCGTCATAACAATGACAACTGTAAACTTCTTTCGACCTCTTTCTACCCGAATTTATCAAAAAAAACCGAAACAATTTCAAAAAAGTTCAAAAATTTCGGATTTTTTCCATTTTGGGACGGTTGTAGGGACTTTTTTAAATTCTGCAAGTACTTTTAACATCAGAAGATTAAAGTAGACGTAAACCTGAGTAAACAAACCGAGACAACCCGCCCCGAATGACCCAGGGTCAGCCAGGGCGCGAGGTCAAAGAGAAAGTTCAAGAAGTTTCATGGTTTTCAATTTTTTTGTTCAAATTCGATTTTTTCCCATTCTACAAGTAGTTTTGACTTCAGTAGATTAAACTAGACGTAAAACTGAGTAAATACACCGCAAAACCCCTCCCCGAATGACCCAGGGTCAGCCATGGGGCGAGGTCACCGAAAAAGTTCAAATTTTTTTATGATTTTCAATTTTTTCGTTTAGACTTGACTTTTCCCCATTCTTTCAATGAACTCCAATCTAAGTGATCATATCCATAGTATTTTTGAAGTTCTATACGATTCTAGAGTACCCACCATTTGGGCGGGTTCCTGTAAAACCGCCAGAGTGAAAGTCCGCAAGTGAAAGTACAAATATTCAGATATACAATCTTTTTACTGTGTATGGAGTTTTTGTATGCCTTTTAATGCATCAAAATGATCCAATGAGCGTTCTTAACCCAGTTTATGTTGATTTGAGTCCAAATTGACCTTTGTTTGACCTCCAGAGGTCAATATGTGACCTTTGGTCAAATTATCGCTGAAGGGCAAATAAATGTCAAAGTGGGTATGAAAACAACATAAACATGAATTTTGACGTCCGTATGCCCATTTTTTTGCACTGCAGTCCGTTTAAATCTATAGGTGTGCGGTGTTTTATTTTCCAAAATCTGTGTTTTAGATAAATATTTTATCCTTTGTCCTGGATGATCACAAAGTCATGAAGGGCTTATACTTGTGAAATTTTCTCAGTTGTACTTTTACAGTTTTATCTTTTGTAGTTATAAGCCTTACGTACATTTACAAACTCTCCTTAGAACCGTTCCACAATAAAGATCCGAATATACTGACAATGTATCAGAATCGAAGATGAAGTTTTTTAGTCAAAGTATACTTAATTTCAAAACAAGTTCTTTCACTTTCACTTGCTTTCTCCGAAAATCCAAGTACTGAATGAACGATTTTTTCTGTTTACATTAATAGACTGTTTGCACATATGAACGGACGATCGTTCGTTCGTTCATACGTTCCTAGACTTTCTCTGCTCGTACATTATAAAAAAGTCCACGAAATTCAAATTTCAAATTTAGCAGACTTTTTTATAATGTACGAGCAGAGAAAGTCTAGGAACGTATGAACTAACGAACGATTGTCCGCTCATATGTGCAAACTATGTAATCGTACTTATAAAAGAAAGTATGAATCATCTTCGATTCTAATACATCTACAATGAACACGTGTAATAATTATAAATAATGTTAAAAAAACACACTGAATAACAAAATAACAAATATAAAAACTTGGGAAGTAATTGGGATATCATAATTCAAAATGGGTATTTTATAAATATACAGGTAGGATATGGAGATATGTACCCCACCACTCCTGTAGGGAAAATGATAGGAAGTGTTTGTTGTGTATGTGGTGTTTTGGTCATTGCACTGCCTATTCCCATCATTGTCAACAATTTTGCCGAGTTTTACAAGAATCAGATGCGGAGGGAGAAGGCGCTCAAGCGGCGTGAGGCCTTAGAGCGCGCAAAACGAGAGGGTTCAATTGTGTCGTTCCGTCATGTCAACCTCCGTGATGCCTTCGCCAAAAGCAGTACATACAATAATATTATTTTTGTAACAGTACAGTATTATACTACATAGCTGAATATGCATATAATAATGTATTATAATGTACCTCAATCCTATGTAACACCAAGTAGTAAGTTTTCTCCACCACCAAAATTTGTATCCACTGAATTCTTATTATTTCTCTCTCAAAGACAACTTTAAATGATCAAGTGGTACAAGGAGAGGACTTACAATTTAGTGTTACATAGGATTAAGGTGCAGTATGCTATATTATTACATGTATATTGCTATTTGGTATGATTGTACTGTGAATCTGAGCATATGAATAATATTACATTGTTGTGTGCGTCTTCGTCTTATTTATCTATAAGATAAAAAAAATGTATTGTTTAAGCCCAATTTTAATGAATCTTCGTCTTTTAATGATTTTTTAGTGGACCTTATCGACGTCATTGTTGATACTGGCAAGTATTTCAATGTTATATTTCACCATTTCTTAACTTCACAGAGTTTTGCCAATCACTTTCTTTTCTTTTTGTTTTCTCTATATAATTTCCCTTCCTTTTGATATCTTTGTTTTGGTTTTGGTTATTTTTTTTCAACTAATCTCTCTTCGTTTTTCTGTATGCGCCTACTTTTTAAATCTATAAAAAAAATACTCACTACAATCAGTTCTCAATGTACATTTTATACTACTTTGTAATACACACATAGTCTTTATTAATCATTATTTTACCAGTAAGTTTTAATTATTTAAAATCCTACGGTGGCTTTATACTTCAAGACTTTCCATTTTCATATATAACATAATATAATATGCATATGTGAGGCATAAAGAATACTAGAATCTATAATATTGTGCTTGGCAATGTTATCCAATGGAAAACGCATGAAGCATAAAGTGGCCATAACACATTATTTAATAAGACGTTTCACGTCATGTATAAAAAAAAGCTTCGCATAATTATTAAATATTAAATATAATACAATATATTATAAATATTTCAAATTATATTACTTATACATTGCCATCGCCATTTTATGTCACCCTATAACATTATTATTCCTATAAATTATAAATATACACATCACAACTCACACTCATAGTATCACAAAGTTATATTTTGACAAGAAAAATTATCATGAATCCTGAGTATAATAATAGCTACAGTACAAAGTACAATCTCGAAGAAATACATGTAAAACTTTGTTTTAATATGCAATGTACATGAGGATAGTGTAATTTTTCTTGTCAATAAAAATGCACAAGGGCAAAACATAACTTTGGGATACTATTTTAAATTCACATGACCACAAACAACCAATCAATTAAACCAAACCAAACCAAAAAAGTTTTAATAATTTTATTTTTATTTAGTTTCGTAATACTCCTTTCCTTTCACATTGTGTTTTATAATATATTTTTGACACATTTTTACATACTAGTACAATATACACAATATACAAATTGAAAGTATTACATATTCTGACCGTTGAAATATATAGAAAAAATGCTGTTATCAACGATAAGGATGCTACGATTAGATTGTTTAAAGTGAAAACTGTTGTTATCCACAATAGCAATGTCCAAACGTAAATGTTCAACCGCTTTTAAATTATTCTGGGTTTGATGTTTGATGTTTGATGCAGTCATCAAAAAAGAGAGTATGCATCATTTTGTGTTTACAGAGAAAAGGTTGAGCTAAAAACCAAAATAAACAAACGTCATGGGTTTGGTTTACTTTTAATAGAGAACAGAGAGCATGAGCTATAACTTGACTTTACACAATACAATCTTTGTATTTTGATAAAAAAGAGTTTTTATTGAGCACTATTCTGATTTCTATTTTATCGAAAGAATATTATCAAGAGAGCTTTCTCTCAACGTTCTCTTAACCATGAGCAATTTTTCATATGTACCACTGATGCAAACTATAGTACATAAATAAAATACACAGCAGTGGTAGCGTTAGATGTATTATTATTATGG
>JABASP010001153.1:0-33589 GCA_019776565.1 Sminthurinus signatus | reverse complement strand
CAATAAAAATGTAATTTACATTTTTCAACAGAGTTACTTATCACTTATAAAGAAATTACATTGTACAATGTACATAATACATAATACGTTGCATGTAGACTGTAGAATGTAGAATGTAGTGTTGATTGGATTCTCGGTTCTTGATGTAATAAAGCTAAATAGAGTCAAAATGCTCAAATCATAGGTAAAACATGAGATAGATGTAAACGTTGATATTTTTCACTCTGATATGGTTTTAATACAAGGTAAAAGGTAGATGTATGCATCCCCCTTACCTTTACAAACGATTCTCAAGACACATATTATGCTACATAAGAAGTAAACTTCTTACATCTTACTTATTACATGCATCCACAATCCACAATCCACAATCTACGTATCTTGTCTTTTGATTACTAATTCACCAATCTGAGGATGTATTAAAAATCTTAGAGTGTACACTGTACACTGTACAAGAGTAAGGTAGACGGTGGAGATACAGATATGATACGATATACGATGAAGGATGAATATGCATCTTCAGAAAGAGGAGAAAAAGAAAAGGCATTGTCGTCCTGGTCATTGTCCTCCCAAGTTGAATATGCATATTTATGATCGCTTATACATTATACATACCTGCGCTCATACGCTCCATTACATGAAGAGATTCCAATGGTACTGGCCGTCTTGTACAATACAATAGATACGCTGCATACTTACATATGTACACATGACACATGCAGCAGAATAGACCAAAGTGCAATGCAATATGCAATACAGAAAAAGGGGCAAAAGAGGGCCAAGTGCCAAGAACGTAACAAGATCTTGCTCTTTCTGCAGTCTCTTGAATCTTGAATGTTGAATCTTGAATCTTGGAGCTTGGATCTTGGATCTTGCTTTTGTTTGATATGGGCGAATAAATAAATAAAGCCATATGTACAATGAATAGTTTACTAGTTTACAGATTGTACATTGTACAAGAGGAAGGAATTGTCCCCATCACCTAACAAGGAACAAGGTACATAGTACATATTATAAAACACAAAGCTCAGAGTACAGTCACAGTTTTAATAGAGGAGTGAGGAGTCCTTACTTATACTTTATACTTCATTTCATTTCATTACAGTCTTATCGATCTCGCTCAAACCCAAGCCCAAACTCTAAATTCTAAACACTAAACTCCAAACCCAAGACACGAAAGACAAAATATAAAACACCAAAAGGAAAGAGAGGAAGAAAACCCAGTTTTAACTCTTCGTTTTTGGCCAAGGTGAAATGATGACAAGTTCTGTAATTGTGTAATATTGAATGAGTTGTGTCTTCTTACTTTGTATTTTGTATGTACTATGTATTATGTATGCCTATTGATTGTTGACTGTTGACGCACATAGGATTCTAGCATAACCTTAGTATTTAGTGTTTAGCAGACTGTAGCTTGAAATTTGGAATTTCGGACTGTGAACTGTGAGATCATCAAATGTAGTGTACGAATACATGAGTATAGCAACAAAAAGAAACACTGATAAAAATTCAGCCACAGTATTCTAAATTCCACACTCTTGATTCATGACTCTTGACTCTTGACTCTTGACAATGGAAAAGAGCAGAGGAAAAAGCAAAGTACCGGGCCATTCACATTCACCGTTAAATAGAATGTAGAATATAGAATACAGAATTTACGGGGGCATGTTATACAACTTACAAATTGAAATTCTTATGTCTGTATACTTTAATACTAGAGTTTACAATTTACACTGAGTGAAAATGTGTGTAATAAAGCTTTGGATTTTAAAGTGAGTTCCACAGAGAATATTTATGGTGGGGAATTTGGTACAGAAAACAAGGATTCGGTTTCATTCAGTGGAAAGTTGAAAGTTATGTAAATGGTAAATGGTAAATGGTAAAGGCAGGAGCTGAGCTGAGTGACAAAGTGACAATTGACAATCTTGTAGCTTGTTGTACAGTAGCAACATCTGTAATTTAGATACACCCGTCACGAGCCTGAGTCCGAGAAAGTAGAATAATAATTTATAATTTATACAAGACGTCGAAATACATATATAATAAAACAAAGAACATGTTCAATGTTCACTGTTCAATATTCAAGGCTCGCTTAATTCTCTCCATCGTGTCAAGTTTCAATGCAAGTCAATATCAATATGGTGACAAGATAAGTAATAGGATTCTCTAGTCAATAGTTAATAGTTACGTCTTACTCACAGTAGTGAGTGAATGAATAAATTGCTATACACTAGAAACTAGAACTTAGACACTAGACACATTGACTTTTATTACAAATTCGTTGGTGGTGTTAAAATAGACGCAGACACCAGACCAAAGAACTAATGACCTAAAATCTTAATAATAATAATAATAGTATCACTTGTAATTACAATTACAATTACCACTTGCACATTGCTCCACATTTAGTACATTTATTTTTTGAATCCGAATATCGATAAAAAAAGAAACTAAATGAGGACTCAAAGACACCGTGTGAGAAATGAGAAAAAACAAGTAGAGAAACCACACAAGATACAAGGAGCAAAAAGTTAGTGAAAGAGAGAGAGAGAGAGAATCCGCTGTGGTTTTTTACCTGTCATGGAAATCAGAGGCAGTGAGAATCAGTCAAGCGTGTCAATTTTCTATGTTATTATCTGTTATCTGTACATGTCCTGATTTTCCATCAGTGAATTTGATTGTGATATTCGTAAACGTATTCGCATTCGTGCTGTAGCTATTCCATATATTCAATATATTCAATATTCAATGCACCAAAGGGTACAACGTACAACATATAAATAGTAAATGCGAGACAAATGGGTAATAGCAGACTCGTGTACAAAATGGAAATGTCTTAATAGGTTAATTGAGGATTAAAATAAGGAGCGCATTCACCATCACCATCATCGTTTTACGTCTTTTTCTTAATGCCTGTCGGTCTTTTGTACCTTTTGCATTGTACAGTGTACAGTGTACACGACGAGTTATAATGTTCTCTTAACTGCAAATCGATAACATGTAGTATGTAGTGGAAAGTCGAATAACTGATAACTAATGAAAACTATTGTAAACTGTAGCACTTTTGGTGAATGGTGGTTGTGATTCAATTTGTCAAGATTTACGAATAGCGAATAACAAGTAATGGAATATGGACTATGCACAGTGTACAGTGTAGAATGTAGAAGCGAGTAAAACGGTGTTCATGTCATGAGAAGATGCATTCAAAACTGAAAAGAAGTAGTATTTTAAAATTTATTGAAAAGGGGAAAAGTGTAATCATCATCCCCAAAATCAAAAGAGATGATAAAAGTTTACGTACAATTTTGCATGCTCTCAAGTCGCAAGTCCCAATATTCAAGATTCAAGCACCTCAGAATCTCATAAAGTATAGAAATTAGAAATTGCATATCTGGATAGGGTGCATAATTTATGAAAATGATAATGATGATGATGAATCGCCTTGATATTTGATTTTTGGTACAATTTATGATCACAGATCACAACACCATGATAATTACAGGACATTAACCGTGTCACTAAAACTTATTGTACTAATCAATATGACTTGTTTTTCTCTTTGAAATTACAGGAACTTCCCTGATACAAATCACAGAAGTTTTTAAAGAAATCCATGCTCAACAATTAAACACGGTGAGTTTTTTATATGGTTATAATTTTTGAATCTTCCGATAAACCAGTTTTGAAGGTATTTTTATTGTTACTAATTACTAATGTTATTGTTCTTGTTATTGTGTAATTTTAGCTGAAAGCTTTTTATGTGGACTTTCTTGTCCCACTGGAGTCCAACTTGGAGAAGGACACACGTGTAATTCAGGTATGTGTTTTCTTGTATTAATTGTTATAATTCTGATAGATTTCTGTAACCATCACATTCCAAAGATTGAAAACCTACTTGCAGAGTGAAAGCAAATGTTCAAATTACAATAGCTGCATAGAAAATATTTTAAATAGATCATAATCATAATAGATAGAAATTCATTGAAAACCAAATTCGTTTTGCAACTACGCAGTTATTTTTTTAGTGTTATGAAGTAGTAAACAAGTAAAAGTGGTGGACTCTCGTTTTCATCTCTAATCTCCACCTACAACTTTCTGTGGTTTGGTTTGGTTTGGTTTGCGAGCACGAGCACGATCGCGAACATTGTGCATTTTGTGCATTGTAAACAAATTGTACATTGTTCATTGTGCATATATATGTGGATCAATTTCAAATTTCAAACCAGATGAAGGAAAAATGAAATCTGTCATTTTGTGGTGGGTGGTAGGACTCTGGTCCTCTCTCAAAACTAATCATTATCCATCTAAATTGGAGTTTTCATCGTTTATGAATAGTTCTTATAGCTTCTATTTAGTAGAGCTGTACATTGTACATTGTACACTACATACATTTAAAGCAGTACAGTTCATAAAAGAAAGAAAGAAAGGCTTTTATTCATTTCCCATGCAGAAATATCTGTATGAGATCACAAAACAAAAATAAAGGCTCACGTCCTGTCAGTCTGCAGTCTGCAATCTGTGGTTTCTACTGTACCATGTGATTTTACATGGTCTCTTTGGTCTTTGTGGTCCTTTCCTTTTTCAGCAATAATTCCACATACTTGTACAAAGTATAAAGTACTTTGATATGATATAATCTTCTTATACTTTGTTATAGAATAGACTGTAAAAATTAATTGCTCGATTTTTAAGGCTTCCTCATTCCTCATTCCTCATAGTCATAGTCCGTAGTCAAAGTTCCTAGTTCAGAGTACTTACATGGTTCTAATAAATATTATATAATAAATAAAAGATAATGCATGGTACTGTTTTTGAGTATTGGTCATCTGAACCATTTGTCATGGGAGAGTTTCAAGTTTCAAATCCCACAGGCAGTAAAAAATACAATAATAATAATGATTATGATTATTGAACGTAGAAAAATATATATTATAAATTAGAAATTTAAATCAATTATTTCCGTATTCCGGACAGATCAGATGAAAAATTAAACCAAGCCAAACCCAACCAAATCGAAAATCGAGCCAATCAACAATCAACAAAGTTAACTTTTAGAGATTACAGATGTATTTTTGAGATGTATTTTTTGTGTAGTTTACAAAGTGCGTAGTAAAAGTACAATGTATAGTATATTATGTGTTGGAATTGACATGTATGGTTTTGTATTTTGGATGGCGTGGATGCTGAATGGATGGAGCCGTAAAATTTAATGATGGGAGTTTAGAGTTTATAAGAAACTTTTAATTCAGCTTTATGATGATAAGAGACAAGAACGAAAACGAAAAGGACAACGACGCATCTCCTAGTGTAATGATAGCAATATATATACGCAATAATTGCAGAGATATCCACAAAATCCAAAATCTGCTCCCTTCAGATTGCAGATTGCTGATATACATTTTAGTAGTACGTAATACAAAACGTATGTAGTACCAGTTGGATTTGGATTTGGATTTGAGTTTTGGAGATTACAAACTTTTTTGGCGAGTTGTGATGTGTTGTAATCACCCAACATAAAATAGAACCTATAATCATCTCCATTATTTCCAACATGTCAAATCAAGTGGAAACTAAAGCACTCTTAGCTCTCAGCTCGCAAAAATTATCTATACGTCTCGACTCTCAATAAGTCTCAATTCCAGACAAACCAGAGAAAAAGTAAAAGTTGGTGGTACAAAAAAACATGCTCACTCCTCACTCCTGATTCACCAACATCCAACATCCAACGTCCAAAACATGTAGGACAATTACAATAAATTCTTTGACAGAAATTGACCAAATAAATCAATCCAATGCAGTCAATCACACATTATACATTACAAATCACAAATTATGGCTCCTCATCCATCTCTTATCTGTTTTCTATCTATAATAATATGTGCAGATTTTCTCAACGTATTTTACAACTCACACAGTATAAAGTATAATTTTTTACTTTCTGTATTTATGATGTGTGTAGATTTTGAAGATAATAGATAATATTTCATATTTCATACCTATAATTTTTGTGTTGTATATTGTATACTTCACGTATGTCGTGTTTTTATTTTTTTTGGTCATCTTTTTTACAAATATCAAATATTATAAACAAATTTCAAGTTAAGCACATCTTTCTTTTTTGCATATATGTGTACAAAATAAACTAAAGTATTTTTTTTAGCTTTTTGAGTTGTATTTTGTAGTTTTTAAGATTGAGCAGAATAAGAAATAAGCCGTGACTCTTTTCAAAGTATTCTTTGCTATAAAAGCGAACTTGGACTTGAAAAAAAGCAAGACAATGAAAACTACAAGAGCATGGTGTACTCTTTACTCTTCTTTTGAATCCACTTGAATCCTCCAGAGATTTCCGAATTTGGGGGTGAAATTGTCAATTGTCAGTTGTCGATTGACTAAGTACGTGATGTTCATAATATATTTCAGCTATATTCTACATTCTACATTCTACTTTCTATAGGCTGTGCACTCTGTACTGTGTAATGTGACAGTAGTAGTGTCCTTTTGTACATATTCAGCTTGGTTATAAGTTATAACTTGACTTGATTTTACCGTACGAAATACGACTGAAGAATACAGAAAGAAGAGATGAGTCGATCCGTTCTCGATCCATTTTAAACCATAAACTGTAAATCATTTTCCATGTTATCTTTTCTTACGTTTCCGCACTCCATTCCCGCCGTTCGGCTGATGGAGCTGTCAGAAGGGAAAAGGATGACATGTGATGAGATCCTATAATTGCTAAAAAATATCTTATATCTTGGATATACAATATAAAATATACAATGCACAAAGTCTATAGTATACTTTATACTTATAGAATACAGATCGATATTTATTCAATATTCAATATTCAGTGGAGTGTAGACACTAGGCACTAAAAAAAGATAACAGAAAAAGCTCATAATATTATTTTTTTGGTATAAGCCAAAAAATGCCCAATCCAAAGACTGAAGGCCAGTACAATCTTTTTCTGTTTCTTACAGCTATTTTTACTCGATTGTAATGCTTCCGAGTTTTATATCTTTGTGCTTTGTGTGTCATGCTGATTGCTGATTGTTTTTTATCCAATATCCAATATCCACAAATTTAACGGTTATTCTATTGTCTGATCAAAGAAGGTACCACTTTTACTCCTGACTGACAACTGATCATTCCTTAGAACAAACAAACTACAAACCAAGTAACGGTGAATAATGTCAGTTGATTTTGAACTGTAGATGTTTTTTCTTGATCTTTATTGTTTATTTATATTTATGTTATGAAATACTTAAATAAATACTAAATACGAGTAGAAAAGAATAGAATATTGAATACTGAGTATTGAGTGTAAAGGGATGAAATCAAGTGTAGATCCCTTGATTTTGTGTATTTTGTATCTTGTCGTGTGTGGGAGGTTTGTCATGTTCATGTGACTCATTTATCTCTTAGCAAATGCATCTTTAATCTATATATTTGATATTGTATATTGTAAATGATGCAGAAATAATGATGACAGGCTTTTCGTATTGTAGTCCATCTCTAACCTTGTTTGAAGTCCCTTCTTTTTTATTGTTACATGTAAAAAATGTGTACAAATAAACAATAAATAATACATAACGGTATCTATATATCTTTCATTTGCATTCATATAGTTGTAGGGTTCTATAGTGCATCATGTAGATACGACGAAAAAATAAATGACAGTAATCCTAAAATGCATCTTCTTTATCTTTGATTCACAATCCACGTGAAACTATAAACTATATCTATCTGCACTTTTGCTAGGAATACATAAAAATAAAAATGTTATTATGTTGATTGGACAAGATGAAGAAAAAAGGACCAACAACAGTAGGAAATAAATGAACCTAAAACCATATGCTCTTTCCATGAAATAGCTGCAATAAAAAAAGTAATGTCTTAAATGAAAAAATAAATAAATGAAATGAATCACCATCAACTTTAACAATCAGCACAGCGTGCAAAATATGTAAAATACAAAATGTGAATTATTGTGAATAGACGTCGGAAATGTGCATTTATTTAGTATATTGTAGAATTGTAGTATAACAGCAAGACTTTAAGAAACGTAAAAAATGACACGAGAAATATGAAGACGCAAATGAGCCAAAAAAAGTTGTAAAAAGCTTTATTTTTTATTGTCAACAGAAGTTACAAGTGTATCTCATTCTTACAGTTGACTATTTCATTTGTATTCTACTTTTTATGTAAATTTACCATTCAAAATTGTTTGTACAAAAATGTAACTAATATGACGTGTGACTGCTGACTTATGTCTTGCACCTTTAAACTTTATGCAAGAGCTTTTAGCTTCCAAATTTACTTTAGACGTATATTATGTAAATCGTCGGAATCGGAGATCAAGTCTATCTAATCTAATCTAATTTATTAGATGAACCATCTTTAAAAGACAATCGTCCATGACAATCGTCCTGATCATGAATCATGGAGGAAGTACAAAATACAATACTTAACACTTCACAGTTCTTCTCTTGATCTTGGTCCGTGATTCGTGATTGTGACGTTTTTGTGTTCAAATCGGCATTGGAGATTGAAAATTGGAAATCATGTCAACTGAACCACACATATTGTCTATTCCTTTGCTTTTGATTTGGATTTTCCAGTTGCGGAAATTTGACAGTGTCAAGTGAACTTTTAGATTGTAGACTGTGGACTTTAGACAGGTAGAAAAATGTTCAGCGCAATACGACACCCGTCCTTATCATATTTATTCAGAGAGTGTGATCTCTGGCGATGCGTGAGTCCTTTGAAAATTGAAGAGGATGGAAGATGGAGAATGGAGAATAGAAAAGATAAAGCAGAAGGAAAAGGAAACGGTAGACGGATTACATTTGGAATTTCAAATTCCGAATTCCGAATTTGAAATGTGGACATTTGACATTTGAAAGGGTCGATCTTAGATCTTGGATTTTGGATGTTGGATGTTGGATACCTTTGTACTTTCTATGTACCTTTCCCGATGGATGGATGGACGAATCCACACCAGGAAACTTGAATCGTCTCATACATCTACCTTTTACCTTGTACATTTATTTGTATAGAGTATAGAGTGTAGAATAGTGGTTCTTGTTTTGTATCTGCAGTATTTACTGTACACAGGATGAATGGAATATAGAATCTAGAATCTAGAATCGTCGGGGTGGCTTCAAAACTCAAAACAAGGACAGAACCGTACAAGTGGAACTATGTAAAGCATGTACTGTAACCTGGAACTGTAAACAGAATCAAGAGGGACGGGGAGGATTCAAAGAAGAATCTCATTGATGATGAACACACATATACAATGCAATGTACAATATCACATAATATCTAATGTATACAATCTACAATGTATAGAGTGTAGAATGTAGAACATGGTACACGGTACATCACATTTTGATTCTAAGTTTGCCTCGTATCACATCATACACGCTACCCGTTACACGTTACTTCTTACTTCTTACATCTTAAAGCGTGCACTGTATACTGTATACATCGCATCAAAACTCCCCAAGTGCCCTTTCCATCTCAATAAATCTTCTACTTTCTCCCCTTTTAATAAAAACTCTCCCAGTCCCAAGAACTCTGGTCCTCCGTCCTCCGTTCTCCGTTCTCCGTTCTCTATATTCCATCTAAAGTCTAAACCACTCTCAACTCAACTCTCTCTGTATTCTCTTGATTCTCCTTCACTTTCTTCTTTCTATACTTACTTACACCCATATGTACACTATACACTTACACAAGTTGGATATTATTCTGTATTCCGTACTGTGTACATTAGACAATTATGTATACAGTATTATTACAGTATACAGTTGAGACGGGAGGAAGAAAATACACAGAATGTCTGTTCACTTCTTTTTGGTGGATTTTGGGCGTTGAAGCTATAAACTATACTTATGGACTCAAAGTGATGGGTCGCTTTCTTCTTCTACTTCTTCTTCCGGCATCAGTGCCGATTCGGATGCAGACACTAAATTTGACTCTAGCTATGCCTCTGACTTCATCTTCATCCAGAATCTACAATCTACAATCCAGAATCCAGAATCTAGCTTCTGCAATCTATAGAGTGTAGAAAGTAGAAAGTAGAATGTGGAATCTTCCAGTGAACTGCACTTTTCACTTTGCACTTGATCTACGTCCTACGTTCTTTCGTATTTATGTAAGTATTTTCTCTTTTTGTGTTGAAGGATGGACCGAGTCAAAAAATGTTTTTCATGCAGGAAATCTCTTCCGTTCTCACTTTTCCACATTTCAACCCAACCGTGCCATGTTATTATTATTATGATACAAAAAATATTCCTTAATGTATTTTCCTTTCCCCCCGATAAAAATATCTGCATGTACATTCCTCATATTTATTATTATGTGGAATGTACATTGTAAACAAACATTATGCATCAACCATCAACCGTGCAGTTCTATAAAACCAAGTTCAATGTTGAGTCAAATGAGCCGAAAGGAAGAAAAGAAGGCACAATAATCAATTTCGTATAATATGCAAATGACTTTCATCTTTCATACCAAATATCAATGCATTTGCAATTTGTATTTGTATTTACATTTATATATTTTCTACTTGAGTAGACATCAATAAGCGAGGGAATGAAAGGAAGGGGAAACTTGAAAATATTGAAGAAAGTAGAAAGTATCATGCACATTGCACATTGTACATCATACAATAAGAATCTAAAATATATTTGCGGTTTCTCATTTCTCCCTTCGTATAAGTAATACGTAATTTGAAAAGCCCTCGTCTCACTGAAAAAACTTGGGGCTGCAGAAAGCAAAGTTTCAAGTTGTTGGTTTTTGGCTACTCACGACTCAAAAGTCTCTAGAATCTAGAATCTAGCCGCTACTTTCTAGACTCTAGACTCTAGACTCGAGAGACAAGGTGGTAATCTGCAATTAGAGAGCATTTATTTGCATAGTAAGGAGGAAAAATGTCCCTATGCGATAGTTGCTAATGCTTTATACGAATCTATATCATTTTATTACACACTTTTCTCCCATAAGAATAGAAACAAGAGTAACGAATGGAGACGAGAGGAGAAAGGAAAACTTTTGGAAAAAGTAAAAGATGAGATGAGTTTTGGGTTCAAATGGGGTGAGTATTGCTATGAGCTATAGGTACATGAACATAAAAAAGGTAGCTTTTATGATGTGTTCCCTGTTCAGATGTGTTAAAAGGTGGGTACATTACCCATCTAGAATGTAAAAAGATGACTACACTTTATACTTTATATCATCTTATATTATACGAAGTACAGAGTACAGGGTACAAGTTACAAGTGTTACATGTTGGGCTGAATATGGAACCAGAGTATAGATTGTAAATGTGTGCGTGTTTGCCTTGCTCCTATTCCTCTGTATCTCATAAAATAGAGATGGAAGTTCCATTCAGATGTATCTAGATTCTAGATTCTAGTTGTAGGTGTAGTGGAGCAGAAAGTTACCCTAGACTTGGAATTTACAACCTACAATCCTCTCAGTTTGAGTTTACTTTCTCCATCTTTATTATTTCTGGGTTGATAGGTACACTAGAACTCCAGAACACTGTATAAGTATTTTGTCCAATCTACAATCCACATTCTACAATCCACATTCTACATGTGTGTACTTTCACCTTTTCCCTTCTTCCCTCTTTCTCATTCCTCACTCCTCACTCGCAGTCAGTCCACGGCACGACCTGACGTCTTTATTACAAGTTACAACGACCATTTCTCTCTGTATTTTGGTTTGGTTTGAGTTAGGGGATGAATTCCCTTTTCCCTCCATGCACATTAGATCTCTCAAGACTCCAGAAGCTTAAGGGCAGGAAAACAAGAAGAGAAAGAAAGTGAGAAAGGAGAATTTGCTCTTATTCTCTGTGTGGATGGTGGATGGAGCATAGTGCATAAACAAATACTACATTTTCTGTACACTATGTACTGTGTAGTAATAAATTACAAGGGATTCACTTCATTCACAGTCATTAGAATTAAACCCAAAATTAGAATTAGAGCGAGATCAGGTCCATGTACAATGTACAATGCACATTCCGGTCTACAATCTACAATCTACACAATAGAAATACACTGCATAATGTATACTTGAATCTTGAGGATGAGTTACAAAGTCAGGCCAAATTGGATTTATCTACAGTCTACCGTCGTGAATGACCTTCTGTCTCTTTAATCTGCAACATAATTACTCTGATACAGAATACACGATATGTACATGAAGTATACTTTATTGTCATTGTGTGTACTCTAGCTTGGTATTTGTAGTTTGTAGTTTGTACTAATCCCGGAAATGGTAAACAAATTCAAAAGATTGGTACAAATATAGAAACAAGGCTTTTTTCATGAGTATTGAGTATTGAGCATTGACTATTGACTATTGACGAAGGAGTATTGATTAAGCACAAATTATTCCAAAGACGCAGAGATCTGAAGATTGATTATTTATTTAAAAGTCCCCAAAGACTTGGTGAAAATAGGTATAGCAAACAACTCAGAATTACAAATTCAGTACTCAACCCCACGCTCCGCGCTCTGCTTGATTGCAGATTGTAGTCGATAGTCGATTACAAGTTGTAAAGTGTAAAATGAAGGTGGAGAAAGTAGCTAAAATTGAGATGCAGATCAAGTTAAGTCAAACTCAGTTCTTTGATATACTATTCAATACAAATGGAAATAATAAAAGCGCTTTTTAGTATACTGTATACGGTATAATGGAATCAAAAGTAGCAGAAAGATCCAGATTCCAGCACTGAATTTCAATGATTAGGCAGATCTCTCTCTCTCTTTTGATTCTTTTACACTTTGTCCCCAATACGCAATACGCAATACATTGTCAGTCGACAACCGACAACCGACAGTCGTCATCCCATCACAAACTGGATTAGCTGTAAATAAGTGAGCTCGAACGTGGAGGAAAATTACTATTCTGTTTCCGATATTCACATTTCCATTTCCATGATGATGATCATGATCATGCCAACGCTTTGATTCTGATTCTGCTTCTGATTTGGATCGCGTCGGAAATGCTTAATGTCTAAATTGTCAACTCAGTCAGTCATATTTGTTCATGACGATCTGATATTTGATATTTGGTATTTGATACTCTGGGGAATTCCTGATAGAGCCTCGCTGATTTGGAATTAATTCATATTCATATTTCCTACAAATCTTCATCTTTTAAATTTTTTTCTTGAGCTAATTCAAAATCAATAGTTTCGTTTTACGGATAACGGCACTGGGCACAGAGACAAAGATATTATACCAAAACAGGACATGGTTTTGTAGCTGCATAAAAATACCTCTCATTATTCAATTTACCCACCTATTTATGGAATTTGGTTACTTGGGGATAAAATTATCTATACTTTATCTCTGAGACTAAAAAAACAGGGACGCAATGATAACACATAACACCTTGAGGTCGAGGATCGAGGATGCTCTTCTTTCGTCTTGAACTGCAGTCTATAGTCTGTAGTTTTCCATTTGGAGCCCGACTTGTTGTTTAGACTTTGGAGGTTGGAGTAAAGTAAAATAACAAAGAACAAAGAGCTGATGAGTGAATGAGTCTACCGCAATAATATTATTAGTGCCATGTTCAATGTTCATCAAGAACCTGAACAAAAAAGGACAAAAGAGACACATCAAAGAATTTCATGCTCGTCCTTCTCTTTTGTGTGAATGTGCTGGATCGTGTGCCTTTTCCTCAGAGTGTAGTTTACACTTTATATACTCTTCTGTATTTTGCCAAGGAGCAGAGATCTGTGTTGAAGTGACGGGGAAATGTACACATTTTTGAGCATCTCAGCTTTCACTGCCTTTTCCTTTCCTTTGTACTTTATACTTTGTACAACTTTTAATCTTTTAATGAAATAAAATGGCCAGAGAAAGTGCGAGAAAGGAAATGGACTCCAGTAATTATGTATCTATGTATATTGTACATTGTACATGCAGCTACATTAGAAAAGGGAGGAGAAAGGAAGAGACACAAAAACCACTAATGAATGAAATACAAGTAAAGGACAAAAGACAAAATATAAAGGAGAGAAAGCATTAGCATTTACATTTACAATTTACAGTTTATAGTTACACTGACTTTGTGCTATGTACTTTGTACTAATGGACTAATTATGCAGGCTGAAATTCAACTGAAAAACAAAAATTGGAATAGTTACTTTGATGAATAAAGTTGTCTTTTACTTCTCTGAAAGATTCTATATATGCTATATGTAAAACAAAGAACAAAGAGAAATAATCTTTTTTAGTAAAAAATAATAAATAAATAAAAAGGCTTGCAATCACTCAAATACTTTTGACAATTTGAATTGGCTTTTTAATTCGTGTAATAAAAGTACCAAAGCATTTTGACTTTTGACTAAATTGTGAAGGCTAAGTTGTACTTTGTAATTTGTAATAGAATAAGCATGTAATTTAATTCCCATTTTCTTTCTTGTTTCTTTACAGACGGAGCAAAAAAAGTTTCTCATGTGCCACAAGCAGCGGATGGAGTCGTACAACAAAGCTGCAACAGTTGTCAAAAAGTACCGGAAAAAGAGTAAGAAGAATACTTCTGCTCAAACACTTGATAAGGAAATTAAGGTGAGCTCAACAATTTACGATTTATATTATCTATGGTGTAAAAAATCATTATAAAGTTCATCGTTTAATTTATGGTTGACTTTATGACACACAATCCACAATCCTTGCACTACAGTCATAGTTGTAAGTGCGTAAGTGAGGTATTACAGCTATAATGACAACTGACACAATACATTGGAGATTGTAGAGTGACTGTATTTTGCATTACTTCCTCGTTACGCAAAAGTATAACGCATCAAGAATGAAGATATCAAATATCATGATTAAAAAACAAAATACTATTCATGTGCTAGATATAAAATTCCAGGGGAATGAGTAACAAAACAGTAACTTTACAAACTATAAGAAAAAGAATGAACATAAACCTCGATTAGATATTTTAGATGAAAATGGCACCTGTTTCTCATCTGCATTTTAAATTTGTGTTACATAAAAAGTTGCATTTGCATATTTACTATTTACATTTGAATTTTACAGAGTACAGAGTACAGAGTACAAAGTTAAAGGACTCTCTTTAACGTATTTTATGACTCTCGTAATCATAATAATGATTATTACTATTGACTTATTGCCCATTTGTTTCCGTCATAAACATGAACATGGGATAACTGTCTGTAAAAAAAGGGAAAGAGTCCACAAAAGGTGAAGTGTCAATATATTTTACACATTTGAAGTCGTCTGCTCTGTTACTTTTTCTTAGATAATATAATATTATTGTCAATAAGAGTGAGTACAGAGTACAGTGTACAGTTTACAGTTTGTTTTGGTCGTTCTCGTTACTCGTTATACGAGCACATTTACGGCTGCAGCTACGTTATGCAAAAGATATAAAACTAGACAAAATGTGCGCTTCTTTTATTATTCCTCTTATTTACCTACATCGCGTTATGTAGATTTTATGTGGATATTAAACATTTGCATTTATATTTGTACTTGCAAACGTGTCACAAAACAAAACACAAGAGACAAGAGACAAGATCCGTTTTGTGGTTTGTGTATTGTGTATTACGATGAAATGAATTCCTTGTCTAAAACGATAGAAATTGAAGCTTCTGTTTATTCGAAATTCGAAATATTTTATAGATATTTCATCTCTAAGCTTTGTAGTGTTTGTATTTTTGCATTGGAAGAGCGCAGTTTTGGATTTATGTATGAAGAACACTTCAATTTTACCCCTTGACTAATATTTAATATTTAAGCTGATTAAAAACGCTGTAAATGTTGGGCGCACGGATCGTGGATAAAATAAGAAACCTAATTAATTTTATTGCACACACATATCCGTGATTCGTGAGTATTTTGTTACATGGTCCGAATTCTACATTCTACAATCAAGTTTTGTGTTTTGTACTTTGTACAAGGTCAATTTTTACTGCTCATCAATACAACAAAATACAATACCATTAAAAAAAATTCATTTTTTCCATGTCCCTAACAATTTACAATTAGAGCTTAAAGTGTATACACTCTATAAAAACGTTGAAAGATCTATGAGGCCTGACTACTCAAATTAAATTACATTCATAAAGTACAAACTTGACATGAGACATGAGTTGAAAATTAAAAATTAAAACATACTCGTAGAAGCAATTCAATTCATATAAACAAGTTGTACATTGCAAAAGTAATCAGAATACGAGCAAAGAAAGACACTTGTGAACACTGTATAAAAAGAGTCCTTCACATTTAAACCTTTAGTTACAAAGGAATCTCATGAGCTTATGACTTATGACTTTTGACAAGTGTTTAACTCTGTAAATAGTAAATATAGTTCCTTGTTTACCTCGGTGACAGCTCTATCAACAATGTACAATCTTAAATAAATATAACAAGCAAAATGGCATTCTTTAATTTTCATTTACATGGAACATGTAATGTATCATGAAGCTATTGGAATTTATTCACAATGCCCAGCGCCAGAATAGTTAGCATATAATATTCAGTTCCCCTTGTCCCTTTTCCGAACAGTATCATAAGATCGGTATTTAAATATATAAATGAATAAATCCTACACCTTGACCTCTAAACTCCAAACTCATCGTAATTCGTGACTCTTATTCAAGAATCAAGAATCAAGAGTCAAAAGAAAAGAGTCAAGTGTAAAAATAACACTTTGTGCACTGTGCACTGTGCACACTCACGTGTTACATGTTACAAGTGTATTTATCTCTGAGCGACCAAGTTCTTGAAATGAGTGATCGTTCTCGTGCACAATCTTCGTGTTGTTATTTGTTCTTGCTCTTACATGAAGAGAGTGAAGAGTATTATTGTTGGGAAGGTGGAATTTGTTCACAGCTCACAATTTAAAATTTAGACATCTTGTACACACGTACGATCACTGCTATTGTTATTTTTATTTTGCATCATTGCACTTGTGCCTAAATGCTAAATACTAAATGCTAAATACCAAGTACTAAAAAAACTCGATTGCATTGTAAATTATTATTGCTATTATTACCTTGTTGATGATTTATGACTTATGACATTATAAATTATGACACTTATTGTGCCCATGCAAAAATAAATACTGAACTAACAGCAGCAAGATTCTGATGCCGATGCTGTGCTAAAAGCTAAAAGCTAATGTTATGTTTACAAGTCACTGTCAACTGTCATATTTGTATAGAGGAGTGAATTTAAATAGGAAATGAAGCAGCGGGATGCAAATTATATACAAATACTTTGTGGATATTTCAAAGTGGCAGCCCGCATATTATTTCATTCTTCATCTCATCTTGAATAAAACATTTTATACGACAATGGTCAATGGTATTTGTACTTTGTACTTATCCTGATTGCGTGTGGTCGATGTACGTTGTAAATTTTAAATTGTAATAGATGAGACATTCACAGAGTCTCGAGTCTCAGTCTCGAGTTTTGCCTATGCTTAAGTAGCTGTTAGACATTAGATACACCTTACAAATACACCTATAGGTTTCTGCATAGAAACAACCCCGAAACTGCAAACTACGTCCCATGAATAATAATGTGAATTGGCATGATATGGGAAGGAAAGTTGTTTTAAATTTCAAAACAAAAAGTACCTTGCATTTAATTAGAAAGAAGGTGAAAATTATCTAGCATTGTATTTTGACGCAGATCTTGGAATTTTCAACCGGAATTTGTAAATTTCATACTTCATACATATTATGTAAAATGTACATTGTATATTCTAGATCCTGAAATGTGGTCCTTGCGTCTTGCGTGTACAATGTATGTTGTACATAAGGTGGAAGGTCAATGTCAAAAGGAATATTCTTAATTCATAATTTTACAAGCATGAGCAAATCATGTCTGGTGTGTATAGTTATTTGAATTTACATAGGTTTAAGATTTAGACACGCAATTACCTTGTTACGAGCATAATACATAATACAGATATATACATTTTCCACATAATTGAAATGCAAAATGATTTTTTATACTCAGGATTATTATTATGCTGATTAAAAATTAAAACTTTGTAATTATTATTAAATGAATGTTTTTTTTCCTTTCAGGTGATGCAAAATTTGGAGGAAGAACGTTCTAAACTTGAAGCATTCTGCGATAAATCAATCAAAGACGTATGTTTATTTTTTATTTTTAAAACTTTTATACATTATTATCCTTACATCATCTCATTATTCACAATAATAATAATTTTTTCTCCATTTTATGCGCAAAAACCAAAAACGCTTTACTATAAAAACATCATTCACGAGCAAAAAACAAACCATATCCGCATACATAGAATCCGTAGGGTTTGATTTTATTAAACCCTAATCTTTCGACTTTAAAAAGCTCTCTCATCAACTTCATGTTATTTTTCTGTCTTTCCTCAATCTTTAACCTGAGCATTTCATTCGAAGACCTATAAAATCCTCATGAATCTTCATACCTTTGTTTGGAATCGTGTACTTTATTTTCAAATAAATTAAAATTTCAAAAAAAAGCTTAATTTACTATTCTAATTTTGTATCGTAAATTGTAAACTACAAGGTACAAGTATTTTAACTTTTAACCTTCATGCCATTCATTCATTATGCACTATTAAAGTAAAACTTATCCTTTGGTTTGAATTTCCTCATTCATAATAATTTTCATTTGTGATTCGTGCTTTTTTTTTTCTTTTTGTGATGACTTTTGTATCTCTCTTAATTTACCATTTATAATATTCTGAGAAGGTAAACAGTCAGACTGGTAAACAGATCTTTTATAATATTTACCTTAATAATTTTGAAAGCGTCAAACGTCAGAAATCAGAAACCTGAACTTGTACAAGTAGTTAAATATAATATTAAACGTAAATCTTTATAGCGTGCAAACTTGGTAGAAGGTAAAAAACAAAGACAATTTAAATGCTCCAGGCTTATTATTTACACGCCGCTACAAAACCTACAACTAATATAATATTTATTAACTAGTAACTTTGTCTGTGCATTGTGCACTCTCTGTGTAACTTGAGACTTGAGAGAATATTTATGTAAACGTCTTTAGTCTTTAGGTATAATTTCATTTACCATTGTTAAATTTAATATGCTGTCTAGATGAAAATACACGATTCATTAAGCATAAACTACGTACTGAGACAAGGGTAAACTAGGTATCTATATAGTAAGTAGAAGAACAAAAAACAAACATTCAACAGTGAGTTTTGCAAATGTACCAGCTGTAAAAAACTTTAATGTAGTATATATAGTTGATGGAGTTATAGGTATCTGTGTACATTGCAAATTTATATTATATAACATGATGTATGAAATGTCAATTATTATGGCAGAAAAAGTGAAATGAAAAATGTGATTTTGTTACAATATATTGTATTTTAAGAACATTACGTCTCTTCTTGTAGTTACGTCACTCTCCATAACCTCAAACATCTAACATGCATAACATGCATAAGGTGGTATAATACAAAAGACAAGCTAATAAATAAAACTTGTGACTTTAAAGTCGCGACTCATTGTTCATTCTTTCACAGCCGTGCCTTGAAACTCAAAAAAAGTTATGAGACATTGTCAAATATTATTATACAATATTTTCCTGTAGAAAATTCTACCAGTCTGCAAACTGCATTCCACTCTTGAGTTTTCAGTCTGTACGGTAAACGGTAAACATTATTAGATTTTTACTTGGAAATGATCAAATATCAAATGACAAGAATAAAACAAACAAAAATACCGGCTCTGTTGATTGAAATTGAAAATTTTCTTGACTGCATGTTTTGAAACTAAACCAAATATCAAGTATCAGTTGTCAGAAATGATTTTTTATCAAGAAGCTTTCTTTCAACAAAAAAATCAATAATTTTCAATGTACAATCATAATTTATCATTTAGTATTAGATCTGAATTTAAATAACAAAAGACAACGTTAAACGGTACAAAATACAAAATACAAAACAGTTAATTAGAAGTAAAGAAAAAAGATTAAATATGAAATTCCTTAGCTTTTGGCTTTGATATCAATAATAATAAATCCAACACTGCATTTTTTCATGATTCTTATCGAATATCGATAATAATTTTTTTCCTCTTTCTCAAACCGTCAGTTTTTTTCTTTTTTTTCTAATTGATTTTTTTTACTCTCATCTTGATTCTTCATTTCTCTTGTATTAATTGAAAGCATTTGAATTAATAAGCAGATTCTCAATTCTCAATCAACGCTTTTACAACTTTTGTACATGAAATAAAAAAAATCAATCAGAATCCAGAATCTCAGATCAATGGGCAGTACAATGGACATTGTACATTGTAAAGTGGGGCCATAAAAAAGGGAGTAGAAAAAATTTCATTTCATTCCGTTTAAAAATACATATGTTTGAATTAGATTGTTAAAACATAAAAAACACAAAACACTTTACTAGTACGAACAATGTACAATGTACATACCAATTTAACAACATTCTGTTTAGTAATTCTGTTTTCATCCTCCTATTTTTTTTTCTCTTCACTTACAACTTACAACCACATTTTTTCTTACACGTTACAAACATGATGCTACCATTTAGCATTTAGCATTTAACATCACAGGACCTGCCACGAAAAGGTAGTAAACAGCACTAACGAAAAAGTTAAAAGTTGAATGTTGAAGCTGTAATGAAATTATTACCTTCTTTTCTTTCTTCTTTCCTCTTCCATCTTTTCCTTTGACTTGGTTCGACTTTGCCAAGAAGAAAAAGAAAAGTGGTTGAGGAGTTGTTTTTGTTGATTCGGATCTTCCTCTTCTTCTTCTTAGTATTCTATCTCATGCATAAAGCATAAAGCATACATGAACATTGTACATTGTACAATGTACAGCATTTTCTACTTTGTATGGTGTGGTAATAATCGTATATCGTACTTTGTACATTATGATTTTGCCTGCTGGCTCCAAATTCTAAGCTATTGACTCTATTAGACTCGGTAGATTCTGGATTCTGGATTCTAGATTCTGGATTTTGGATCTTGGATTGAGACGACGTTGGAATGTATAATCCAACGTGTATTTAGTATTTAGTAGTTTGTATAGGATATCTGTAAACTGTACAGTGTACATTGTACATTGTACATGTAAGATAGATTGTATAGTCAGATTAGGATTTGCGAGGAATCGCAATTTGCACTGCATTCCAAATTCCAAATTCAGTTTTCACTCATGTTTGTTTCTTTAGTTCAGTTCAGTCCAGTCCAATGTCAGTGTAAACGGAATATAAAGATGTCAGAATAGATATCAAAAGTAATATAACTTTAACATTCTTGTTAGACACTAGACACTATAGACTTTGGGCTTGAGACGTGTTTAATAAATGAAATGTATAAAAACAAGATTGAGCATTAAATTCCATTTAATTGAATTCTAGTGTAACGTCTCTCTTGAAGAGTCTCTTCATTCTTCATCTTTATCCTTTTCATTTATAATTACCCACCGTCTCATTCGGAATTCAATTGCAATATTTGATGATCCGGTTCATTTTTTAGTTCATGCCTAGAAAATAAATAGGTATGGCATAATATAATATTATACACTATTATATTTTACCTGCATCACATTTGTGTGTATATTTATGTACAATCTCGATGTTTAACAGTGTTATTTAAAGAAGACAATACATCACATGTCATCAAAAATCAAGACTTGTCATTTATCATTCATGTCTTATTCATGTTCGTCTATTCTGCCCGTATCATGTATCCTCGAGGAATTGGGAATTAGATAGTAAATCATATTGAGAGTTGAGAGCCTCTCTCTGTAATAAATCGTAAACATTCAATCTTTACTCTTTACTGTTATTCCGTTTCCATCTTCAATCTTCAATCATCAAAAAACAAAAATACACATGTCATGTACACAAGAGTAGTATCCTCGTTCCTCGTACACAAGTTTCGAGGGTGGACATTGTCTAATAGCTAATAGCTGTTGAGTTGTGATGATGTGCAATAATCAACAAGTAATAATGAGTGAATACTGAGTATATCATATTATTATTCGTTTACATCTTCCTTCTCTCATTCCCTTTTCTCATTGGAATAATAATAATAATAGTAAGCAATATAGTGTAGCGGGAGTAATAAGTAATGAGCTAATGAAATACCATTTAATTAAAAATTCAAATTAACACATAGTCAAAAAGTACTAAGTACTAATAATTATTATTCTCAGCGGGGAATCACAAATGATTAAAATAAATGGGAACGGCTCATGCTCATTTGTATATTGTATAATGTACAGATCTCAAATATCTCAAGACTCTAGAAGAATTTCAATCTGATTCTGAATATGAAATGGATTCAAAGTTGAAAGTACGAAAAACATGTACTATAGATGCTCATTTTGCAAATTATGCATCATGAATTGCCTTCTTATGATTAAAAGTATCAAGTCATGGTCAGTTGACATGTCAAATTTGTATTAAAGTTTGTGACCTTTTATCGTAAACAGTATATACAGTATAATATGTGCTATGTGGTATAGAATTCAAAATCTTACATTATATTAGCAGTATTTGGTATTGATAAGAACATTGCCACTGTCCCTGTTTCCTGGAAGAAGACGGAAACTCGAGGAAGAAAACGAAACAGAAAAGGAGGAATGATGAATGACAAAAGGAGCAAGTGACAAATGATCTTTGTCCTGTGTTCAAATAAATATGTTTAACGTGTAGTGTACATGAGAAAGAAATGGAGAAGCATAGCGAGGAAGATGAGAGAAAGAATTCATATGAATTTTGGCAAGCCACAAGCTATTCCTTTCCCTCCAACAAAATGTAGACTTGGAAAAAGTGTCTAGTGTCTATATCATCTGTGTTCTGTGTATAAAATATTGTGAATGTGAATGCATAGCCGGTCATTCACATTTCACTTTTCACATCACCTCACATGTGGACAATCTGACACTGGACGAACACTGAACACTGTACTTGATGTATACTGCATACAGTATAAAGTATAAAGTATACAGACATAAATCTATTTACCATTGTAGTTGTGGATTGTGGAATTTGGAAGGTCAGCCAGATTCTTCTTGTCTTCTTGTCCTGGCAGCATTTTCAGTACCAGCAGTCTTTAGAATGTACACTGTACAAAATACAAAATACACAAACAAAAGAGCAGAGAGATAGATTGAAACATTTGTTTCCCTGTGACAAGTTGTCTTTGTGTTTTGTGTACTTTGTTGAGGGAATGGGCAGTGAGCGGTGACTTGTTGTGGTTAATGTGAATGTGGATGCATTTTGACTGTTGACTAGACTCTAGACTCTAGACTCCAAACACAAGACACTAGACTTTCTTTCCTGGTCTTATTTTTTCATAAGGTCAACAGTCAACAGTCAACACATTACAAATCTACAATGTAGACACTAGACACTAGACACAATGTGGAATATAGACAACACGATACAACAGACACTGTTCCAGTTCTAGTTCCAGTTCCAGATCTTTCTCTCCGAATAAAACGTTACAAGAAAAAAATCATGTACAAAATGTACACGCGCCGTGCCCATAAATATGAACAATGGATAATGAATAATGCCGAGTGTCTGGTGAATGGTGAATGGGCATTGGCAATGTTTACTTTATGTCTGTGAGTTGTGCAGAGTACAAATACAGCGGAAGAGGGATGGTTTTTATTGCCTCTATTTCCCGTTCAAACTTGATAAATTCCTCCGACTGTGTGGTCCAGAATACAAAAACTACAAAAAATACCCATGGCCAACAAGATGGAAAATAGACCAAAGATCACAAAATGAAACAGATATTATATCTTATATCATGTTCTTGTTGAACACAAAAATCATGTTGCACAAACAGTAAACAGATGAGTGAAAACAGCATCCCTTTTTTATTCACAAACCCTGCTTTCTTTATTTTCTCTATTCATGTTTTGTGGGGTTTGTACTTGCAAAATGTTGATTCTCCTCTTGTCACAAAGAGAAAAGACCAAGAGAAAAACGAGACAAAAAGGACAAGTTCCATTTTTCTAGTTCTAGTTTTGATTCAGGGGTTGATGGTTGATGGTGACTTATTTTTCTTGCTATTCTTTTCCTTTTTGCTCTTTTCTTGCCTTGTGTATCTCGTGTATCTCGTTTCGTTGGCTCATATACCTTCATTTCCTCTTCCTTCTTTTCCGTCCTTCCTTTCTTTCTTTTTTCTACCTCTCTCCCTGTTCTTGAGAAATCCGATAGTCGTTTGTAGTTCAGTGATTGGATTTCAACTAAAGTCTCATTGAATTGGTATTGGTATTTGGTATTTGGTCTACTCTAGTTTTGATTCTGTTTGTATTTTTTATTCTCGTCAAGGTGTGGTTTGTTTTTTGTTTTCCACGTTGTGCGTTGTATCTTCGATCTTCGATCTTCCATCTGACTTCAAACTACAACGCACAAAAAAATTACAAAGTAAAAGTATAAAAGAAACGCAGAAAGCTGAGAGATGTCTGTGTTTTGTGTTGCGTATTCTATCGTATCTATTATGTATCATGTACATTTTGTAAATGTGGATGAACATGACGTTAATTTTGTTATGTGTTCTCTTTTGTCCAGGCTTTGACACAGGAGAGACGTCGGTACGGTTTCATTCTGGAGCGTCAAGCATCACTTGCAAAGCACTACTTGGCATTCTACACCAAAGGAAACTCCCTTTTGAACGTCAAGGTAAGAACAAAATAAAGAACAGAGAGAAAGGAACAAAATCCAAAAGCAAAACCAAAGCTGCGGCATCCAGAATCCCAAATCCCGAATCCAGATCAAAATGAACTTGAGCTTCAAAGTTGAAAGATCCAACTTTTCCACTTTCAGACAGAAATGGAGAAATCCTTCTTCATGGTGTGTAATCATGAGGTTTCACGTTGAAAAGTTTCCTTGATCACAAAGCTGAACCAAAAACCAAAATCAACTCAATACCCAAAATACTCAATACTCAATAGGCTAAAAAAAGATTTCCCCGTTGTTTTTGTTTGTTCCTTTCTCCAAATTCCAAATAAAACCACAATTAAATATTAAATAGGGCAACGCATTATCTAATGGTTTGTGATTTTTGTGTACAGGTGGAGAATTGGATGAAGACGGCCAAGTCAAGAGAAGTTCTTCCAGAATCTATGCAACATGCTCTGCTCAAAAGAATTCAAGTAAACTAAGCTCAACTTATTCCCTTTGATTATTCACATACTCTTCTTTTTTACAAATAAACTGATACATGTTTTAAAGTAGTACAAGTTTTTTGATAGGACTAAAGTGTAGAGTGTAGAAATATAAACTACAAATTGTATTGATTATTGATATTATATTCAAAACTGTAAAAGTACTAGTAGAGATACAAAATACAAATCTATACATACATAGTTTACAGTTTACATTCAGCATTCAACATTTCACATGTGGAAACGAGAAAAGTTGAGCTGAAAAGATCGGGAAAGTCAAGCTTGGCTTTCCTTTTCCCTGGATTTTCTATAAAATGTCTCTGTTGTAAAGAAATGTATGATTGAGGACGATATAAAGAGGATAATGAAGGACCCTCCAGGGACTCAAAACTCCACATCATAGTCAAAACTAGAAAGTCGACAGTCGACAGTTGAACCTTTGTGGACTCAAAGAAACACGAGGGAATAAAATGTACATTGTACACTGTACACTGTACATTTTGTACATAAATGAGAGAGTGAAAGGAATAAAGAATAAATATCTCTCTATCTGAAAAGTTGAGGACAAAGTTCAAGTACTTGCACATACAATATACATAGATTTGGTAGTTCTCCGTATGAATATTAAATTGCGAAACTCTTATTCTTATTATTACGATGATTCTCCTCCTCTCTCAAAGGTTCCAAGATTCAAAGATTCAAAATGCACATGAACGAGCAAAGACTTTAGAATTTACAATTTACACAGAACTGAGAATTGAGAACTGAGAGTGCATTTGAAATTTGAAAGGAAAGTGTAAAAAGTAAAAACTTGGAACTTGGAACTGAATCCTTTTTCACAATATTCCCTCAATTTACAACTTGCAGCTGGAGACTTGAGAGTTGAGAGTTGGAAATCCGACAAGAATTGTAAATTGTCATAAAATTTTATACATTTATAATCTATGTATCTATGTATAAACTAAGTATACGAAAAACCAAAACCATCTACCACAAAATTTTCAGAGAAAGTGAAAGGAATAGAAAATAGAAAATACTAGAAAACTGCAGCTAGTTTTATCAACTTGCATTTAAAATCAACATCAAAAGATTCAAGATTCAAGAGTAGATCTACAAAACTATTTTTAAATGAATAAGAATGACCTTCAGAAATTATGAATAAAATATAAAATCTTTTTAAATTTTACTTCATTTTACAGGGAGGTGATGAGGAGGAGTGCATTTACTGTAGTCCACGAGGTCGACCTAGTGCCTGTGGAAATTCCGCGGACGACACCGCCTCAATCTCTTCCCAACTCCGAAAGACAAAGTCCATGGATGCGGGTGAAATTATAAATCTACAGTCGGAGCAATCCGATTTGCAAGTGACATCCGGAGCCGGCACGATGAGTCGCGCCAAGTCGGACCTAAACCTCATGATGAATGGAAATGGAAACGGGAACGGGAACGGGTTCTCTCATGACACTTTAGATGGCGCTGGGAACCAAAATCAAAATCAAATGCATGGAGTTGGAGTTACAGTTGCTACTAGACCCAAATCTTTGGCTGTGGCTACAGAGACGACGAACAGTGGATATGCTAAAGCTCTTTATGCTTATTTGTCAAGGTACAAAATGCAACAAATGTATTTTATATTGTTTATAGACATGAATTTTTAGTCTAAAAAGTATTTTTAATTTTAATTAATAATATTATCTTTTTTGAACATGTGGATAAATGATACTTGTTTTTTATTTGTAGTGGAGAAAATCAATTGAGTTTTCTTGAAGGGGATGTGATTGCTCTGATTGGGGATAGAAACAAAGGTTGGCAATTTGGGGAGAATCTTCGTACTCAAAAGACGGGTTGGTTCCCGGTTGCTTACACTGAGATGGACGTGTCCACACCCGCTATGGATATGATGATAAAATCCGCCACGATGCCCGCCTCCGGCTCCTCATCCTCAGGACTAGGATCCGGATCCGGCTCCTCCACTCTAGGAAATCATAATCATAATCAGTGCCAATCAAAAATGATGGATGGAAATGGATCACCAATTCCACCTCCACTCCCCAGTGGAGTCCCACTCCCGCCCTCTGTTATCAGCATGAATAATATCAACAGTAATAAGGGACTCATGCACGGACATGGACATGGACATGGTCACAGTCATGCTCATCAACAACATGGACATGGAACATATAGTCCAACAAGTAGTAGCAACTCTTCATCATCCACCTTTCACCAGAAAAGGCTCAATCTCGCAGACGTGATTGTTCATCGAACGCCGGAACAGATACAAATGATGAGCAGTCATCCAACTACACCAAGTGCCATTTCTAACAATAAATCCTCCGTCACCTCCCCCATCACACCCACAGGACACGCCATCAACTCTAATAATAATTTGATTGTTCCATCATCTGGTGCTGGTGTTGGTGGTCAGCATCAACATCAAAGGACGGGAACTGCAGCTGGAACCGGAACCGGACGAAATCATGGAAATAATGGAGGCACAACTCCGGGTTGTCCCTCCGACTCCCTCCACAGTAGTAATGACAGTGGATTTAGTAATGATTTGAATAGTATTACTAATGCAGGAGTCTTGAATAACAGTAACAGTAATCGCACTGGTGGGGTTGCTGTTGCCCCTCCTCAACCTGATATCGACTACTCGGATGACGAACCTCAACAAATGTCAAATAGGTATTATGATTATTTCACGTCAGAGCGGATGGAGTACTAAAAATACAGATAATATTATATTATTAATTTACTGTGTGTCTAAAATAGATTGTATAAATAGATAATAGATATAGTTGGGCTCTTATTATAACATTGGCTTTGGACTTTGGACTCTGAGCTTTGTAGTTTTATTACTTCAAGTTGGAAAATTCTAGAATTTAGAATCTAGAATCTAGAAACTAGAACAAAACTGTTTTTCCAACTAAAAAGTAGACTGTAGAAAATAAAATGTAGAGCGTCGAAAGTCAAAACTACACGTGTAAAATCTTTCAGCTCTCTGGGTTACATTTAGAAGTATTTTTATAGTGTACAAAATTTCTTTTATTGTATTTTCTTGTTTCACTCACTCACTTGAGTCACTTGGGACTCGTTTAAACTTGCTACCTGAGAAAATGTAAAGAAATCTGGAATCACGAGCAAGGTGAAACTATGTGGTTTTGGAGCGTATAGTTATCTACTATCTACATTGTACATCTTGTGCATTGGCATCGGACTTTGTTCTATCTCTCGAGTCTCAAAGATCTAAAGTCTAATAAAAGACACTGACCGAAAAAGATCTAAAAATGGTTTTTCTTCTCTTTATTATTATTAGATATTATACAGTATTTTGCCCTCTTTCTGGTTTTTGGCTTACTTTTTGCTTTTCAAGTAGTTTACTCGCATCTCGAATATTTCATTACTTTTATCTTATTACTGTCCAAAAGATACAAAAAGACTCTCTCGTGTACATTTAGTGTGCTTTATATTTTATATTACATATTACATAAAACTGCTGCCGTTTTATTTCTTTTCTTACACCTTCAACCTTTACAAAGAAAATTGACAAGTCAAAAGGCGAGGCTATAGATAATAAATATATTATTATACGTATTTCTCTTTTACGTCTCAGTTCTCAAGTCTCACAAGTTGTCAGTTGTGCGTTGTGCGTTTACCCACTGCTCAGCATGTATTTTATATTTTACAGTTTCTGTACAAATTGAAAATAGACTCTAGAATCCTTTATATGCTTTTTGGTTGTTCTAATTTCTAAAAGATACATGAATATTTTTATGTTTTCTATTTTCTACTATAGTATACAGTACTTTTTACACTTTTTACTGGGTGTACACATGATGGTTATTGGTTATTATATATTTTTTCCTGTTTACTTAACATTTTATGTTTTATGGAGCTCATAGCTCATTTCTTGGGTTTCGGACTTTTGGAGCTTTAGTTAGACTTTCAACTTTGCACCATAAAATATTGTAGAGAAAATGAAATTAAAAGGTTCATCTCTTTCAATTTTTTCGGGACGAAGAGTAACGTTAAGGAAGTAATAAAAAACAAATGAATGAAATGTCTACTGTCTGCTGTTCACTCAGACAGTGCAATAAATAAAATTTTCACTTACGGGGAAAAACTATAAAATCTTCAAATTCCAACTCAGTAGACTTTCACCTTTTCATGCTTTGTGAATTATTATTGTTATTTTTACTAGCGTGTTTGAGTTTTGCGTTGTTTTAACTTTTCCAACCGTTATAATATCTTTTGTACTTGTAAAAGTAAAAATACCGGAGATGAATGTATATTGAAAAATGGAAAATGAAAATTGAAAGGTTTTTGTTAATACTTGTAAACTCATTTGTAGTGCAACAACTTATAAAGCTTTCGGAAATCATCATTAAGGGACATTTTAACTTTTAATCAATTTACTAGAACTAGAATTTCTAACTTTCTAACCCAAAAACATTTTTATGGCTTTTTATACCTTTTTAGTTAATTTGTTCACCTTTTTATTTTGTGACTAATTTTGTTTTTTCCTTTTGTTTGTTTGTTTTTTTTTGTTTTACTTATGTTTCACTTATCCCTTGACCTGTAACCTGTATCAAATTTTGATTTGACTTGAACTTCAAAATCCATCCTCTTTAACTTGAAAACATTCATCTACAAAAACTCGCCACACTCATGAATTAGAAGAAAGGAAACTATTCCTCTGGACAAAACAGCACTACCCCAATCCGGGGACAAGTGGTTGATGGACCGCTACCACATGTCAGAATCCATAAGAGTTGGAGGACTTGGTATCGGCGGGATCACACGAAGACGCTCCTTGAGTTTCAGCAACGTGTCTGGTGTGGGTGTGGGAAGTCAAATGAGGACAAATCCACGAGCTCCATCTCACGAAAGAGATACAGGAAGAAGTCGAGATCGAGCTCGAGATCGAAGTGCGGAAGTAAATGGCAAAGGATTTTCACCATATCCAAATAGTCGTTACCCCGGACTCCCTGTCAACCAGAACCAGAACCAAAGCAACAATGGTACACCAAACTACCGACGTCGTGAGCACTCCAACGAAGGGTTTGACAACAAAGACTCTGGTTTGAAAAAATTCTTGAATCGGACCAAATCCCTGATTTGGAAGCGTGATAGAACCGACCACTTGGACACAATTTCACAAGCAGGATCCCGAGAATCTCTGGAATTATGGGGATCCCATAACTCTTTAATTGAGGCTAACTACGATGTGTTTGAGATGAAACCGCTAGCTTCCTCAATCAAAGCTCCATCCTCCCACTTGTATGATGATAATGATACAATTAAAGATGAGAACCTCCAGGATGAAGTTGATACTCCTGATAATGATGATGATGATGTCACAGTTCAAGATGAAGAGCAAGAGTTGAAAAAGAATGTGCAGAAAGCCCATAAAGCTCAGTCCAAATCAGTGCCACCACCGCTCCCACCCTTCCCCGACAATTTAAGACGGATGAACGTATTTAATGTCAAAAAGTCTAATTCTACAGCTTCCAACTTCAACAATAATAATAATAATAATAATAACAATAATAACAATGGTACAGTCCACAGAGTAAATAAGGGGACTTGTACCACGAGCAGCTTGAAAAGTGAGTCCCCACCCCCAATCATCCCTCACATCAACAATGGGATCCACAGCATCATGGACGACAATGAGAATGACAACATCACAATTCATGGGCGGGATAATGAAAGTTGCATCTTTATCAGTGACCACATGAAACACAAGGGAAGTCAAAGGTCCACCCGAAAATCAACCAAATCTACAAAATCCTCCACAAAATCCAGTAACATGAATGGAGCGAGTACACGCAAGTCTACAAAGTCTGTTAATTCCAAAATCTATCATTATGATGATAATGATCATGGTCATGATAATCATAATGATAATGACAATGAGGAAGATTTGTCTCTTTCCGTATCTATGAAAAAAGGTCATGTGTCTCGAGTGGAATCCTTCACAGAGTATGAAGCTCCCATCATCCCAATAGCTAAAAAGAAGGGAACAACAACAGCAACAAATTCAAATTCCAATTCTAATCCAAATAAAAATCCTACTAAACAAATGTCCAACGGAACAAGCCATATCACAAATAATAATAATAATATTAATAATACTAATGGAACTTCCAATTCCAATGCTCGGAATAATAATAAAAAGCTCAAGAATAAAAATAATGTGACAAAAATGGGACTTAATGCAGCGAGCCACAGTAATAATAATAATAATAATAACAACAATCATATTAGCAATAATAATAATAATAATAATATGCATCAAAGCCAAAATCAAAATCATAATCATAATCAAAGTCAGAACCAGAACCAGAGTCAGATTTCCGTGAGTCGTTCGTACATAGTGGAGAAGACGCGGAAGTATTCCTACAACAGTGATGAGGATGAGGAGGTGGGAGTGGATCAGGATGTGGATGAATATGACGTGGACGAAGATGTCATCGACTTTGATGATGATGAGGAGGAAAATGATGTGGACAACAATAGTAGTATTTTCATGGAAGTGGAGCGGGATTTGGAGCAGGAGGACAGTGAGCATGATGTTGATGGGGATGAAGATGAGGATCTTTCCCTCTCTCATTCCATGTCCATCTCAACTGTGGATACTAAAGCTCACACTTCCCTCCCACCCTCAATGGTACATCATGGGGCTGGTAAATCCAATGGTCATCATCATCAGACTAATGGAAAAGGACCAACTCGACACATGTCATACAATGGAAATGGAGTCCACCATTCACCAATGCCAATGTCAATGTCAATGCCAATGACAGTGAATGGACACGGAGGACATCAAAAGGAATCAAAATCCTTGTCAAAGAGTTCAGCTATGGATATTAAAAATAATAATCATATGATTAGTGGTGAAAATCATTATAATCATGCAAGTCGATTTGCTCCCATTCTTCCGTATAATGGAAATGTTAATGGTCACGTCAACACCAATGGTCATGTCAATGGGAATAGTAAAGGAAGAATGAATTCCCCAGCTCCTCCCCCACCTCCACCTCATGCACCCGGCTCAAATCATCAGCTCCAGCATCAGAAATCATCTAGACATAGTTCAAGTGCTGGAGACAAAGGAAGAAATGGGAGTGGAAACGGTGCTAGAAGAAGTATGAGTAGTGGACACAGAAGTGGGGCAAGTCGACCAGCTACCATCAAAGGTTCAATTCGATCCGAGTTCCACACTGTGGAATTAATTGCCACTACTGATGGGCGTGTTGGTTCTGGTTCTGGATCTGGCTCCAATAAAGTCCCAGCTAATTCCATCAACTACGCGGATCAAATACATAGAAGACTTTATTTCCCAGAAAGGACTTCTCGCCTTGACCAAAAGTCCGAATCGGGTCATCGGTATGGACCATGGTACGACTTGTGGGAAGCTGATCAATCTGTGCCATGCAAATAAAGAAAAAAAGACAATTATTACCGATTGAAAATCGAAATCGAAATGATATGAATATCCTGTGAACTGTATACTGCCTTACACATTTCCCCTTTTTTGTTGTTTTACTTTTCATGTTTCGTAGTTTTATTATTATTTTAGATTTTTTTTATTATTTCGTTTTAATAGTTTTGTAATTTTTGCAAGGTTTTTTTTAGGACATAATTCATTTTAAGTAATATTATTTTTACTATTCAACATTCAAGAAAAATTCATAATTCGAAATGGATTTGGAATTTATTGTGTATATTTGCGATATGAGATAAGAGGCATGAGTGTTTAGTGTAAATAGTGTATTTGTTGCCTCTACTTCTGGTTCTTAAAATTATCGACGTTTAATCTTTACATCTATTTTGTAGTAAGCGTGCCATCCCGTTTCGGGATTCGGTTGTGTATTTCGAATTTATATTTTGAATTCAAAATATATTTGTTACATAGTTTTGTTATAAAGTACTCTAATATAGTTTATTTTACTTTTACGTTTTTGCCTTGCATTTTTTAGTATAAGAAGTATCTCTACAATCTACATATTACATATGTAAGAAAAGAACATACATGAATTTGCCAAGTATTAGTTTTTACTTTTATTATTAAGTAAAGAGTAAATAGACATTATACGATTTGTTTGTACATTATTCAAAATTCTTCTACTTTGTAATAATATTAGTTTTTAAGTAATAGTTAAACTAAATAGCCCTTACGTTTTATTGTTAAAAATATTTTTTGCTGTAGACAAAATGTATTTTTTGATACGCATTTTTAGGGTAGCGCAGCTTGCAAGCTACCCTATTACGCTGATCAAATCCGTAGGGCTGTCTGTCCCCACGTTTGAATTTTCGCGCGTCGCAGTATTTAGTCTCTGGTTGCACTTTGAGACTGGGGCAAAATGAGACTCCAGTAAAATGTGAGACTATGC
>JABASP010001152.1:0-33600 GCA_019776565.1 Sminthurinus signatus | reverse complement strand
ATATTTTGATAGGTTAAAGTACTATCTGTACGAGTAAATGCATATCATATTATTATAAAATATGTACAAGTAATATACAACATGTTATGATGCATAATTTTTATTAGGGACTTAATGAAATTTTATCACCATTATATGATGTAGTGACACATTCATGTAGTTGTATATATTTTTTATATTATGCATTATGCACACACATGTGCAAGCATTTTAGATTATTACTACTGGATTTAGGATGAGTACATAGTACATACGTATACATATATACGTATAAGTAAATGAATCTTGGTTTTATAGAGAAGAGTTTCTGTTGAGAATATTATGATAAAAGTGTGCTATATTATACAAATGACAAAGACGGACTGTGTTTGCAATCACTGGGATTTGCAAACGCGGAAATGAAGGGAGAACTCTGTATCTTTGTCAATTTTGTTTTTTTTTGGATTGTGGTGGTAGTAGGTGATTGTCATTTGTTACTATTAGGACTTTTATCATCATAATGCTATTATATATTATATTGATGATAGAAAGTACACACATCTCCATGTATAATATTTGAAACTTGAATGATTCCAAAGTGATAATAAAATAACGTAGCAAATAAACGATAACAGCAAATAGTAGTGTCATCAGAATACTTGAAGTCTTTTTCGCTACATGTATAAAAAATATATATGAGATATGAGTGTTAGCTAATACATCATGATAAATAATAATAATAATGGACGTACGATTGCAATATAAAATGTTTTCTTATCGGTTAAACGATACACCCTCTTCCAAAATGAAAAACAGTTTTATTGATGTTAATTAGATGATCAGGAACAAAGTATATATACATACTTACTAGATACATTGTATAATCCGTGTCTAGCAAATATGCATATTATATGTGATAGATTTAATTCATAATACTGAATACTGACTTTTCAATTTTCCTAACATTTGGGTAAACAGTGGTTTGCTGTATGCAATACGTCAGTAATAAAATACTTAGTATCTATTCTGTTGTAGTGATTGTATGACTTTTCGTACATTTATGTCTATTCGTAGTGATATTTATGCAAATGTGTCACCGAACAGATTTATTTCCATTATTTAAATAGGAATAGATGGTAGTGGTGTTAGTAGTAGTGAAAACTAGACATGCTATAAAATGTATTATTTAAATGTTAAAAGCTAGAATGTTGCAGAAAATTTACCGTTATATTTAAAAAGTTTCAGTTCTGACAGTTTGCAAAAAATGTACACTGACGAAAAAAATTATTCGTACGCGTATAGTATCTTTTACATTTGATTAGAAAATAATTATTAAGAAATTTATTCATGAATCATGAACAAAAGTGGTCTAAAAGTTTGTCGTATTTTACTTACATTCGTACTACATACAAGGTTCTAATTTTGAAACCACTTACAAAACATTTGCAAACCCAAACTACATTCTAATGTAGTGTAATGTACTTCTTTGTTATACATTATTAATTCATGTGACTGCCAATGATTAATCAGGGCATCCAGCTTCCAAATTAACTGTGATATCTCTGATTGATATCACGGAAATGAAACTAATATTGCAGTTATGATCATGAATTTTTATAGCAGATGAAAGAATGCTAAAATTTCAGTAAATTTCTCGCTCATCCTTCATCCTTAAATCGTATGATACTAAAAACGAATAATATGCGTACGAGTAATTTTGCCTTGTAGAGTAGACTACATCCGAGCATTTGTGGAAAATTTTGCAACTCAAATAATACAAGAATCGTAGCCAAATAAAAAAAGGAGGGAAGTGTTTTACAGGTTTATAGTTGTTCTGGGATTATGTGCTCTGGGAAAGGTTTTTTTTTCTATTAAAACGTAAAATAAATAAAGAAAAAATAGTTTGAAGAGGTGTATGAATACTGCATGCATAAAGTGGATGCAAACACCAAGTGCATATTGAAAAACCGATTGACTTTGTTGACTGATACGGTTAGGGTTAGGAGCAAAGGTGAGACAACGAAAATATTTTTGTAGCATATAGGAAGAGTCTAGTACATTAATGTACATTACTCATGTCTTATGTTATATATGCTATACAGATAGTACAAGTATGTATTTATTGTTACATACTCAATATTTCACTAAATACGGAAGCACTCCGGAACTTTTTTTTTATCTCATTCACTGCGCAGTACAGATTAACATGGCTAATTCATTCACATATCAGTATTCATGTAATTCATCATTCGTGTCGTCTTTTGAAGTATCAAACACTACGTAAATACATGTCAATTATTATTAGGGATATTGAAGCAAAGTTAGCACTTTTGAAAAGAATGAACCGTATGGTTCATACTTTATACTTTATACAACCATGACACTTGAAAGATATATACGTGAAAGATATAGAATGAGAAATCCTGTCAGTTTGTTTATATTTAATTTTTGATTTGTGCATCATAATTTGTAACTAGAAACTCTTGATTTTAAATGATGAATTTTAGGCATAAATATAATATTCCCATGTTATGTGCATAACATGTACAATACATATCTTCTTTTTTTTATTTTCCCAACCATAATATAAAGCAAGTGCATAGCATATTATATATTATATATGGTATATATTATATGCATAAGGTTATCGAAAAGTTTAAGTTCATACTGAATATTGATTGAACCCAACCAGTATGTGTGATAAGTGATAAGTGGGAAATATAATATGTAATATATAAATATCAGGCATCGTGATGATGATGTACGGGAATGATTTTAATAACTTTATTGTTATTATCATTATTATTATTAGATCAACCATCGCCAGTACGGAACTTCCCTTCAACGACTATTAGTTTCCCAACTCTTGACTCCGTTAAATAACAATACATCATAGCTCACACAATCATCAAGTTTATTTGATACCAAAGAAAAAGAGTATTATTATGATGTACAAACAGTAAATGTCATAAGTCATTGAGATGTAAAATAGAAAATACAAGTTTCATATTACTTGAAAACATAATATGAAACTTGTAAATTTTTTTCTTAATTAAAAGGAATTATGACATACTTTTTCCTTTTTGTAAACAGATAGGATTTTTTTCTTTCTCTTTTCTTTCTCTTTTCCTTTGTTCTCATATGTTATCCTGTACTTTACAGACTACAGATACTGTAAATATGCATAAACAATATTTGTGAGTGCAAAGTCTGGAAAAGTTAGTGAGTCAGAATGTATACATGTGTAATGTGTATTAGTAAGGCATATGAGTTGATTTGAGAACTCAGACATGGTAGACTTTAGACTTCAAGGATAAAAAAAAATATTTACACAATCATACTGATTTTGTCTAGTGATATACGTATATTTTACCATCAAAAATCGTGGTTGAGACAAAGAATGATGATAAATGCCCGTCTATTGTGTTTACTTGTTGCGTGTTTTATTTAAAATTTAAAATACAACAAGTCAGATTGATTTTCTAATAATGTGAGAATGAGACAGTTTGTCATTGACATTTAAATACCGACTTCCTTCACACATGTGTATGTGTATCTATCCATGGTACTGAATTTAGAGTTTCATTTTTTTATAGATTATAACTGCTTGTCGAATTTAAATTCGACAGTCGATAAATTTTATTTAAAGATCTAATTGTATATTTTTCATTATGCGCATTTTTTGTCACACAGAAAATTTTTCTACTGTTTTACCAACATTAATCGTTTAAATATCTGTAGTTTAAAGAGAAATTCTAATAAAGGTACATAAAGAATAGAATTAATGATAACTTGAGTATAAATTATGTTACGAATTATGAATACAGGGACTTTATATGATAAAAAAAATTATTATTATATGACACTCATTCTATATTATGGGTTAGTCATAAAGTACACACATATTTCTTGAGTGAATCTTATGATCTTGTAAGATTTCAGTACATGAAAACATAATATAAAGATTTGTAGTTTGTTTGCATTTCAATTGTAGATAATTCCAAGGTCTAAGGGTTCAGAAAATGCAATAACAAAAAAAAAAACTTTTCAAGACGACTTTAGATTAATATCATCTTTCATCATCATCATCATGTGATGATTTTAATTTGATCTGATATTACGATAATAATTTTATGGTCCCTACCTGACTTAAGTCTCAATTGTATAGATACATATCTCGTATAGCTATAAACATGTTTTAGCACTTTTTTGAATTCGACATTTTCTATGCAGACAACAGTACTAAGGATTAATTGAGGGGAATTAAGTTTGATTCTTTTTATTTTACATGTTTTGTTTACTTTGAATCATACGTCATACATTTTACGTATACATATCAAATGTACAAATGCTGTGTAGACAGAAAAAAATATGCTTGGTCTGATTCTGATAACACAAAGAAAAAATATTATATAATATATTTGTGTAATACCATTATAATATTTGTTGTTTAAACTTCTCTTGTGCCTTTGTTGCATAGATGTTGAGCTGAAAACACACAAAATTAGTAGGTATTATTGTATTATCATAATCATGATAATTGTACGCACAAGTATAAAAGTATACAGTATACACACATGATGTATTGCCTACATATTGTTATTATGCTAACATTAGTTATTTTATTATTAAATTGCAATGCATGTTAGACAGAAGCAACTTGTATTGTGTGTGTATGTGGTATATTTATGTGTATGAGTCTGTACTCATTTGTACTTTATTAATTTGTACTTTGTAACAAGTAGTGTCAAAATACATTACATTTTTCCGTGTGTGTAATGTGTCGTAATTGCTACTGCTAATATAATATGTACCATGTTTTGATGGTCATGATAAAAAAACTTAATATGTTTGTTATCCTTTGAATATATTTCGCTATGAGTGAAAAATATGGTTATGATTTCTTCTTACTTACTCTCTCTGAGAGTGTTTTCTTCTTCCCTTTGTATTTTCTAATGTATCCAACATACAACATAAAGCATAATGTTTTATTATATTCTCAATTCTCAACATGAGATTCTATTACCAAAGCCATTTTGTTTGTGTGTTTGTACTCGATTTCCACATTATTTTTACAATTATTAGTACTATTATCATTACTATTACTACAAGTAAAAGCACAGATTCGGTCAAATAGTCAAAATCAATTTAATTTCCTAGTTCATAACCATCGGCGTCATATTGCTATTGAATATTGAATTCAAGTGTTTAGTTAGTGTCAGGAGTAAGAAGTATAAAATGTGTAAATATAATAATATGATGATGGTGATAGCATGTATTAATAATTTCACTGGTCGAATCGTCATATTAGTCATGATTCTGTTCATGTACATACGTATTATGATAACATGGTTTGTAAAACCACCATATTTACCACCGCACTACGAATTTAGTATTGTATAATATATTATGCTTTATGCTTGTACATATTATTATCATGTATAATAATGTAATGCTCTGTCACTGTTGAAGCAAATAGTAAATGATTCAACGTGCATGCATTGTATCACTGTAGTACTACTACAGTGATATCTGATGTACTTAATGAGCTAGGGAAGTTTTAAAAGTTTTGTGAATTAAATAGGGCTATTGACTTGTATGACTTTAAAATAATATTATTATGACTGTCTGAACTGAATGGTATGCTGTACAGAACTATTAGTATTTAGTATGGTATCATTATTATTATTATTACTATTTAATAGGCTTGTGTAGCAGTTCTTACATAATTTTTTCAATATAGTTGGTATAGTGGTTTGTATATAACTACGTTGGAGAATAGTCATGATTATACTGTATCAAAGTTCATACATGTGACATACAGTATACAGTTGATTTGCACATAGGATAAATGATAATAGATTTGTTAATAGAGAAATAATGAAGTAAAATCCAGTAGACTCGTGATTGTGATGATCTTATTTAATTAACAATTACGTATTATTATAATATTTACTTTCTAAAATAACGTGTAGTAGGTAGTACTCATATGTATGCATGCAAAATTCAATTCAAGTTTGTAGTATACAGTATACACCATGTTAAAAATGAAGACATTTTTTAAAAAAAGAAAAGTCAAGCATTAAAGCAAAACACAGGGAAATATTCAATGAAAGATTCCAAAGTCCAATCAAACCTTGAGTTTTTGAGTATTATTGTAAAATTTGTAGCAGTAAAAGAAGTAAAAAGTGTTTAAGGAAAAGTTGAGAAAAATTGATATATTATATACATGCAACTTGCAACTGTTATCGTTCATTGGAGCTATCTGTATTCTGTATTGTTCATAATTCATACATATGATATATTATGATGTTGCACAATCACTTATAACTTGTAACGTATGGTTGAAGAGTAAATAAATTCTATTGTCATACGTACTTGTACTTACATGTATATAAAACTATACAGTATACAGTAAGTAGTGCACACACAAGCTTGCTAACATTTACGTATTTTTCCAACGATCCAGTTCGCCAAGGAAATGATTTACAATACGTGTACATGTACACGCGTGAGCATGCTTTTTTTGTAGTTAAAAGTCAGATTGAAATGGGAAAAACCGGAATCAAATGACACATGAACATTTTATGTTTTAATGTTGTATAATAATCTGGATTGAGAAAAGGATTTAATAGGGTAAAACTTCATTGTGGTTTAAGAGGGCGGACAGTAGAAAGGTAAAAAAAAATATTTCAAACGTGCTTGGATTTCATTTTGAGAAATAGTTCTTATACTGTTATAAAACCATGTACATTTCATAAGGACAGTGTAATAACTTTAAATTTTATTATATGTGTTGTAAAAATACGGACTCGATTTTTTTTTGTTTTCGTTGTTCTATGAGGATTGAGGATGATGATGTGAAAAAAAAGGAGTTCATTCAGGTCGAGAGTGAAGGAAATAAACAAGGTGAAGTGAGAAATAGAAAAACAGACGTTGTCAAAACAGACGGTAAATGTGTATTATTAGTTTAATTTCAATTTTCCTCAAAATACAGTGTTTTAGAAAAAGGAAAAAGTACACCTGGAAAAAAACGAATATTATCGTCGACGAATGGATGTGAGTGATTGACTTTTACGTGTAGTGAATGTGAATATTCTAAATCGAGTTGGAGCTTTCAAAATAGAAAGGTGAGATACATAGAGGAAGCATGTTGTCATTTTCAGTATTCATGTTAGAAACTGAAAAAATATATTTTGGATTTTGGTATTCTTCGTCGTACGTCGTACGCTGTATTTGGTTTATGTTTATTTATTTATTTTTATAGTTTTTGGGTTTTGAATATAGAATATAGACTATTATATATATTATATAGCCAAGTAGACGAACGTTGTTTGTTGTTTGTCCATAAAATACTCATATCCACATATATAAACATTATGGATGTATCACTAGAGGGTTATTTAAATAAAACTCATATAACGCAGATTTACTATAGGAAGGGGTTAAATGTCAATACTCTTGAGTTTTTTTTAAAAGCCAGGTTCATTACTGTTTTATCTATCGTGTAGCTAAAAAATTTTTGTATGCTTATAGTAACAAAAATAATAATATTATTATAGTACTGTAAACTGTAATACATAAAACATTTTAAGCTGGAACGGGACTTTATAGTTTTTGGAAGAACAAAACAAAAGTGATACATGGTTTAAAGGAAATGAAAAGCTGCCACGTTTCCAAAAAAAAGGTGACTTGTCATTTAGGTACTATTCCATCCATAATCCATAACATGTTTACAAATGCTGGAGAGTATTCATTCACGAAGGGCTAGCTCTCTTAGCTACGTCACGTGTCATTAGTAATTGATGAGAAGGAGGAGGTCCCTTCCATACTCAAACTCATGTGGAATGCGCTGATTGAACTGTTGAACTCTTTCCTTACTCTGAACTTTCTTATTGCCCTTAAGGTAGATTTTATGACTATGACATTTTTCATTTTTCAGATAGTCTAATATTAGAAGGGAACGTTGACTTTTTGTTTCGTTTGCCGTATGTTTTCTGCATGGTCTTATTCCCTACATTTGTTTCAACCTGGTTTTTCTTCTTCTGCTACTGCTACTCGTAACTCGTAAGAGAGCTACGTATATGCAAATATACATACGCAATTATAAATAAATAATAGTGATTTAATGTGTAATCAGTAATTATGTAGTTCAAGAAAGTGTTACATATTGATATTACGCGTTCTCTGATTGCATTACATACTATTATTACATTTACGTGTGTTTCAATCATTATTTGCCAAAAGTAGAACTATTATGTTGTTGTTGTTGTTGCTGCTGCTGTCTTGTCCAAGTTGTTAACATTATACACTTAACAAAATACGAATAACTAAAAACTAAAACAGTCAGTTCAGTTCAATTTCATTCTTTCTTTCTTACTGGAATATAATATACTTTCAATGGGAATGTGTATTATTTCATTCTAGTTATCAAAGTGTGGTTCTGTAATTTCGTATTTCGTATTAGTGAGCTTTTTGTGAATCACCCATGTATGTATATAAATATAAATATACATTTACATATCCTATAGAGAGAGAGATATATACATGTATAGTTCTACATATTATATTCTTACATGTCAATTTTAATAATAACAATCATAATAAATAATGTAAGTCAGTGCTGTTTCAAAACCTTTGACAATAATAATTAATTCATTTAGCATTGTGAATTGTGTGAGTTTGTGTGAATGTGAACCAAAAAAAACTAAAACAGTTGTCTCATTCTCTCCCTCTCTCCCTCGTTTTATATATATATGTATATATATAAATGAACAAACGACGACGACGTTCGTAATAATAATAATAATAATATACATCCATGGGATTCCACGTAATCCAGCAGATTTAAGACTGTTCGTGGATATAATATATGAAAAGGATAGGACATAATTCCAGATTCAAGGTAAAGAGCTACGCAGTAACTACATGTCTCAATTCTCAATATCAACTACATTTTGTATTTTGTATGCATGCATGCAAGATTTTTGACGCACACAAAAAAAAATTTGTATAAAAGGACTTTTTATCTCCATTCTCCATCCACGTATGTACAATGTACATAATAGCTATGAGTTGTGAGTATTTGATCTACTAGTTTTAACATTTTGAAGTAATTCAATCATTATTGTTTTGCATCTCAAAAGCTATAGACTATAGACAGAAATGGTGTAAGAATCCCTTTTGCTTTTTACTTTTTACTCATTGATCGACGTGATGTACAAGCTATCGCAATTTTCATGTTAGTCTTTTTCCCTTTGGTAAAATTTCCTATAAAAAAAATTGAAAATCGCCTCTGTAATCTTAATCTATAAGTATGAAGTAGTGAGTAGTTTTACTCTTGTCTTTAGTGTGTATTTTTAAATCGTGGGTATCTTTTTATTTGTATTGTGGTTATTATTACAAGCATTACAATCTTTACACGACACGTACATTAATTAATTAGCGGTAGGCACTTCATGCGTATAGTGTAGACAAATATTGGTAAAGATTTATCCTTAATACAGTGTTCTACCACAACTACTTTTATTTTGGTAAAAGGTCACAATGAACATTACTATTTACTATAATATTATACCTTAGATAGATGTGCATTTGTAGGAATGGCTGAATTAACCTTCATGTTTTTCTCTTGTTTCATATAGTATGCATGTTTAGTATATAGTTGAAAGATGTAGGTGCTTTGTTTTCATGTTTGTGTGTTGAGCAGATACAGATGCTGAGAATTCATTTTCTGTTTGTATATGAAAAAATGGTTACTTCATGTAAACATAATATACATTGAATAGTAAAAAAGCCCAGCTAATATACAGTACAATATGAAGATGTGTATAGTGAGTAGTGAGATGTTTTCTTGCTTCTTTATACTATATTTGTTTTTGCTTGTATATTGTGTATTGTGTACATGTAATTCTGTATAATGTATAATGGTCTGTAGTCTGTACTTGGCAAGATATTTATTTAGGTAATAAGTAAAAATAATATTTGTTGTAGGTTATATTTTGTCATGCATACTAGTAATTTGTGTACCTTACTCATAAATAAAAATATGGAGGTAACTGTGGACTGTGATTCTATATTTTATTTTCTGATAATTCCTTTGACCACATTTTAAAGTTGGATTTAACATTTAGCAGCAGATTTTACAGTAACTCATTAACTCTCCGTGTCATTTTCTTGGTTTATGATAGGCTATATTATATACATCATATGTAGAGCTGATGATGTTTATGTACATGTGTGTAGATACAGTGTGATTGACGTAGATGTTTTTTTTTCCATGCATACATTTTCTATGTAAAAGACAGATATCATAATCAATAATCAACATGAGCAAGCAAGAGGGAGAATATAAGAATTAAGAATGAATGGGAAAATTTAAAGAACATCGTTGTTGACGTGTTTGCTCATCAACGTAATACTGCATGTGTGTGAGGCAAGTCGAAGTTAGAAGTTAGAAGTCGAGGGTCGAGGCGAACTGGAAACTGGAATATTCTAATATTTTTCAGAATTATTCGTGAAAAAGTCAGATTTTAGATAAATCTTTTCTTTTCAATTCTTATGGAATATTGATTAGTTTTTCGCAAGAACTCATTGTTTATTCCTCCTTGACATTTTTTTTCTTCCCTTTAATAGTCATTTGACATTATTTTCTTAGATTTATATGTATAAAGTATAAACTAATCTGATCTATTTACTCTAGTTCATTCTAGCTAAATATTTAAATAGAAATAAAACATACCTTTGAGTTTATTTGATTGTCTAAGTTGAAACTTAAAATACAACAGAGAATGAGAATCAATAATTATTATCATGTTTGACGGTCGTTTGAAGCTATAATTTTCTTTTCCATGTCTTTATTTCCGATGGATATTTTATACCTGGCCTTTTAAACTTTAAAAGGAAACAGTTTATTAAGTATAATCAACATCAACATCAATTTCAAAAAGTCGTTCGATAGTATAAATAACTGAAAAGGTATATTAGTTATGTATATGATAGCTTATGAAGGCTATGTAGCCACTTTATACTGTGTATATATATTTTCGTCTTTTCTATTTATTTTTTCGTCATCGTTGTTTTTTTTTGTTTTATAAATATATCCTACGTCAGTTCAAGAGAAGTGAGGAAGTTAATTTTTATGTGTGGTATCTCAATAACATACTATACGCCATACACCAGCACTCATTCATATCTAATATATATTATACGACTACACGTCTTTCTACCTTTTTTTCTGATTGAATAAGTGACGTTTAGAATTCATAGATTGGCAGGGATTCTAAAAAATTCAATAAATTATTTATTACTTCATTGATGGTTATATCTATCTAGATTTTTATTTTTACATTTTACAAAAGTGAGTATTAGTTTCTCCCCTTAGTATTGAATTTATCACGGTGCCGTGCCGCCGACATGTATAGAGTATAGAGTGACTTGTAGAGACTACATATTAAATGTTATTATCATAAATATATTATATATATATTATGTACGTAGCGTAGTATTAGTTGTCTGTTACTTATTTTGACGTCTACTGTATTGTGTAGGTATGACATAGAAAAATTTAATCATGGAGAAGGAACTGAATATCTTATGGATGAGGATTTATGTGTGCAATGATGGTAAATGAATTAATGCAGGACCAGGTATATGTTTTTTTTGTGTACAAGAGAGTAGAAGATACACACAAATTCAACAAACACACACACATAGGGAGAGAGAGACACTCGTTGACGAGAATTTATGCTATTGGTAATAATAATTTTTGATGACTGTGATGTTGTTCATGAGTCTGCATGCATGTTAGGTGTATATGTATTATGTATAGTATATATATTATACTTGTGCAAAAGAGTTGATGGTTAGTTACAATAGTTGGAAGTTAACATTGGGAAGGTCGATTAATCTATCTTACTGTTGCATTTGAATGTCATTATTTATTTATCTTTGTATAGTAATAACCATCATAATACATTTGGAATATAATATATAATAATAATAATATTAATAGTATTGGCTGCAAAATAAAATGATAAACGGTATAGGTAGTATAGATATTCAGTATATCATGTATATCATTTATTCATTGTGAATTGTGAATTATGTAGACAGTAGATTTAACTAGTTTTCTGAGACTGATACGTATTTTTTTTTAGCTATTTATAGCATTGACATTGGCCGTCTCCATGTCTAGGATCTAGTATAGATTTTCAAAAAATAAAATAAAATGAGTCTATAGTCTAACAAGTATATGTATCAAATGTGGATATTTGATATTTGCAGTCTGTAGCAGTCAAAAGTGCTAATTTCATATTTTCCTTCTATGCACATAATCTATAAAATATAAATATAATATTAATACACAAATGAGTCTCATGTTGTACTATTATAATATAATATGATGAAACTCATTTGTAATTTAGTAGTAATATTGGTAATAATTGCTTTTTCGTCGTTATTATGCTGATGATTTTCATTAGACGATGAGTTGTGAGATGAAAAAAAACTCGTGTTGATTAGACATTCTGTACATCAGTGGCTGGGATTATTATGAGGAAGGAGGAAAATAAAAATATTTTATTTTATATTGTGTATTCTGTTTTTATTTGACTAGAGATTCAACTTGAAACTTGGCTAGCATGATGATGATGATGATGTTGATGAAAAGATGTACGTTTATATGTACATTTATTATATTTACAGGCATATTTTATTAGACAGAGAAGAAAAGCTATTTTGTATTTGGCCTCGACAAATGATGAAATGATTCTGTGTTCATGTGCAGGTTTCAATATGTATAATGTTGTGCGTCAAATTAACCAAAGAATAAGCCACCACTATTGAGTAGTATTGAGTAGTATTGGTTCATGGATCCAAAAAAAAAATTGTGCATTAACATAGTAAGTAGTAAGTTGATAACTATTTTTTTTAAAGGTACGTATAGGAGCAAAATGACAAAGAGAGTCCGCCACTTGATACTTAATTGCATATTTTTCCTTGTTTACTTTTTCTCTGTTTTCCATATTTCCACAGTCTGCATTCTAATTTGGTAGGAAGTTTCCTTTTTGTTTTGGTACAACGAAAAATGTATGATGAATTATTTATCATGTATTAAAATTAGTTCATGTTCAAAAAAAAATGTTTCAAGTTTATGCAAGGAAGTAAAAAGAGTCTGCTCCGTGTTGGAAGTTGGAAAGTGTAATCTTCTAACCTTCTTTTAGACTAAAAAGTAAACTTAAACGTAAAATTTATGACTGACAATAGTATTGCAACAGCATAAAGCATAATGTTTAGTGTGCCACTGATAAAGAAGAAGAAGAGTCAAGAAGACTGTTAATACTAATATGAGGAGAGAGACAAGGAACCGTATGTAATATGCTTTCCTATTTAGTGTTTGAATGTTAAATCATCTGTCGTATATATCTCCTGTCATGAAATCAAGGATAGGATTGATGGAAGGAAGAACACTCTAGAGTTTAGAGTCTAGAGTCTAGAGAGTAATGTTATAATGTAGTACTATAAATAAAATATTATTATTGGTATTAATAATAATATTATTATCATGGCAAGTATACGTGCCTTTAAACTACTTGACTTAGATACTCACGAAAAAGAGTTATGCCATCTGTACAGGGAAATGTTATTTTAACGTTGGTCTTTTTCTCAGTCTCACTATAGTCTTAAATTATTTTTTTTCTCTAGTATATCTAATATCTAACTATTATTGTGTACTTACATTTCTGTTCAGTGTTCAGTGATTTGCATTTGACTTTGCTTTTTCCTCTCTATAAAATCTAATGTTATCCAATCCAACATTTTAAAACAGTATGTAGTATGTATAATGTAGAATCATATATCAATATGCATATACATATTATGATAGACATTTAAATTTATTACTATGTTTTTATTTAATTAAGTTTGTATAATATGTCATCATCGTGAAATACTTCTTATAAAGTTACTAGATACTAGTCAACTGATGGTGATTATTGAATTATGTACATGACCTATCGTAGACTTTTATTTATTAGAAAAAAAAGAGTTTGGTGCCGAAATGCGTTTTTCGTTTTTCGAGGTCATTCCTCCTTCTGATTCGTCCTCATCAACTGTGAATGCATGCATACATGTATTCTCACTTCTCTTTACGTTTTTTTTATAAGAATAAACATAGATCCTACATAAAGGTTTCTGTGTTGTTTTCATCTGAATGTTTAAATTTTTCCAAGTTTCTTCCGTCTTTCATTTCATTCCATGCATGTTACAAGTTACATGTTGTATATGTTATAATTTATGCCATGGAATATGGAATATAATAGCTATCTTCATCTTTTCAAAATCAAAACTGTCTCATATTTCCACAACTGTGGCATTTCCTTTCGCCGTCTTTGAATTTGAATTGGAATTCAAACATGCTACTGAAATCTAAAATCTCAAGTCAAATTTAACATGAAACAGGGTTTTGATTGTACATTGTACATTTTAGGTTTTTTTTTTTGGTAGACAGAAATGTTGGCATTTGTCAGGTTTGATACTGATATTTTATGTTTAATCTTTTATATTTCCTAGTATCAAGTATAATAGGTTATGTTAGTATGTTAATGTGCTATATTTTCCCAGAAATATTGAAAAGAGTTTTGCCAGTAAATAAATGTCAAGTTCTTCAACCTTTCCCATTTACCATTCAGAATTCACATCTTTCTTGATTCTTGATAAATTTTAAGCAGTTTTTTCAGTAAATGACTCCACAAATTTATGGAAAAAGGTTGCAAACTATGATGAACTGTGAACCGTAGTGCATGTTAATGGAAAATGTGTAATACATGTAGTGATGATGGCAGAGAGTGATATCGTACATCGTACATAGTATATTATGTGTGATGAACATCTTTCTTTTTTTCCTTTACTATCTTTGATGTACTAAAAATCATATGTAGGATTGAAGATTGAAGGGCAAGCAGGCAAGGGAAATTTTTTGGATAAGAAAAAGGTTGTAATGTAACACAGAGTACAATCATTAGTTCTCTCTTTAATAATATTATAACAGTGGCTATATGTATATTTCATGTTGGGGCAATGCTACGGTTATTACTTATTACTATATATCTATTATTGTGTTCAAATGTGTGAAGTAGACAAGATGATTCTGTTACTGTGATTAGACATGATTTTCTTGGTCTTTAATGGTTAGTGAAACTTTGTTCATCTTTTCATACAAAGGTAATAATACATCATGTATGTTGTATGTATAGTTGTAGTAGTAACCTAGACTTTTTAACCGGCATATAGTATACGGTTTTTTAATCACCATAACATGATAAGAATGTACATTTATTAATGAATCTCTCTCTGTATTCTGTATTCTGTATGTATTATGTACCTTGTCTATTACATACATCTGTTATTTTGATTTCATCTATTTTGTTTGTATGTCGGTGTTTGAGTCTAAATCTTGATTTTTTTTGCTCACTTGAGAGTTTTATCTGTACTCTGTACGTACTACGTACACATGTACACATGCAACGTGTATGAGTATATACGTATATTTTTAAACTTTTTTTTCTATCCTTCCCATTCGTCATCATCGTGGTATATTTTTCCCGTTAACGTCAACTCGCCTTGGCTATTCTGTCCTGTGCATGTAGTATGTAGTATGTAGAGAATGTAGGGTTTATTTGTTTGTGGTGTGTGCTTGTAAAAAGTAAATATAAATTGAAGGAGGGAAATAGCTGGCCTGAGAGCCATAAGAAGATTCAGAAGGGTTTAAGAAGACAGTAAACAGTAAAGTACGTATGTGGAAAGACACGGAGATAAATATTAGACCCTGAGGCTTCAGTATAACAGCTTCTTGAATTAACGGCTTCAACCACATTATACTCACTCTAAAGGTTGTACAGTAATCACAATCATAATTGTAAATTGTCAAAGTATGCTGAGGCTCATTCTTCTTGTGATTATGTCATGTGTACTGTACTGTATGTGCTGTATGTTGAATGTATACATTATACATGTACAAGAATATGAATTCATGATTCATAGCTCATAGCGCACGCACTTTGTACTCACTTTGAAAATGATGAAGCACAGATTACTCTAGTTTTTGGCTTTTTTTTCAACACAATGTTATGATGTAGATTTGAGAGAAATGTCATAATATAGCAGCCGTTATAATAATAACAAGTGGGCTTCGCTCCGCGCGCAGACCGGAGGCAAAACCAGAAAGGCTATTGTTGTATCAGATATTTTAACAAAACTACAAAATACTATGCGCTCGCTACGCTCGCGCCAGGGCAAAATCGGCGTGGCTGATGTTCTGAATCAGATATTGCCAAATTTCTAGGTCCAAAAAATGTACACATGTACTCTGTATTCCGTATAATGAAAGTTAGTATAAAGCATAAAGCATAATATGTACAAAGATCAAAGATGTACACTGAGAGATAGAGAAATAGAGAGAGAGTCAACTTTTCATGCTGTGGTGAAAGTAAAAATAACCACAAACAAGTTATTTATGGAAAAAAGTAGAGAAGGAAGAACACGACTTGGTGTATTTACTATTTACATATGTGAAACTGAAAACTGAAGCAGGAAAGAAGAATAGATATATTCTGTATTCTGTCTCTCAGTTAGTAGTTTGATATTAGATATGTTACATCATTAGACGTTCAATATTATATCTAGGAAAAAAAGAAAAAGAAAGAAATTGCTGACAGCATGTTACATGTTTCTACTTAACCATTTATTTCATGCAGCATAACAGAACTTGAGAACTCCGAACAACGAACAGCGTACGGAAATGTACAATGTACAATACTATTCAAAGTTCAAAATTCAACTGTGTAACTTCGACAAACTCGGAGCTCGGAGCATGATGTGAAATGTGACAGTCAAACCTCTTTCTTTCTTACACTTAGTCATTTCATCTCGTACTTAATTTGAGGACTTAAAATATAGTGCACGTCAAAAAATGCTACACATTGCAAATTACATAATATTATACTCCGGAGTGTACTGAAGACTGAATACTGAAGCACAACTTTACAACTTTTAACTTTCAGCCTGTACATTTTACATTTAACATTTTACATTGTCAAATGTAGGACAAGAGACAAGAGAGAAGGAGGAACGAGAAAAAGGAATTAGCATAACGGTGATTTAAATATATTTACACTTCCTTTTTTTACTTTTAGCTTTTTGTTTTTCATCTGGCTTAAATTATTATTATGTATATATATACATGTACATTGTACATCTTTTGCATGTGTGCATTTTTCATATGTACAGTATACTTTGTTTAAAGCCTAAAGTTTACACAAGAAAATAATAATAATAGGACGAGTGACGACGTATACGTATATTTTATATTTATACAAAAACAGGCTTTGTTCTCGGGGTTTGGTGTTTTTGGACTTGTCTTGAGTCTTGAGTCTTCAGTCTATAGTCTGTAATTTTCGCACATTTGCTGACAGCCGCAGCATTAACATTAACATCAGCATCAACATCACCAATAGACAAGAGACAAGAGCATCATGACGTACTTTGTCAGACTTCCTTCAGTTTCTTCAGTTTCTTGTCCATGCTCCATAAAAGAAGAGCAACAGCAAGAAACAAGTTTTCCACAGTGAGTGAACATCTGTATTCTGTATTATTTTTACCCCATTTTATTTCTCACACGTATTCACAAATACTTTGTAATTTAATTATTAATTGTTATACAAAGGAAAAAAGGAACAAAAATTATTAAAAACAAAGAAAAAAGGATAGAGATTTTTTTAATAAAAAAAATGAATAATATTTCCCTTAGTGAGAATTATTCCAATGATAAATTCAGCATTCGTTTCTCTGACGTGTACGGTCGTTATCTTGTGGCAGAGAAGGATTTTGAGTCTCAAGAGTTGATCATTGATGAGATCCCCATCGTCGTGGCCCCTTCTGGACAATTTGATGTGGATCCAAAAACTCAAAGGCCCCTTCCGGTTTGTATCGGATGTCTCCAGGCAGCAAGTCCAGCCACTTTTTCATCCTTTGTAAAATGTTCACAATGCTCCTGGCCTTTGTGTAGTAGTGATTGCATCGGGCTTAAAAAGGTGAGTATAATTTTATTTATATTTTGTACTAGTATTTTGTATTTATTTTCAAATTCAAATTTAAATTTCTCAAGTCTCAACTCTCCAGTTTTATCACTTTTATCTTTTATCTTTATCACGACTGGGTTTTCGGTTTCGGTTTTGTGTTTTGTGTGAATGTTGTGGAGCTTGGAGATTGTTCAATTTTAACTTGATGGCATAACAAATATTTAGATGGAGAAAAGAGATAATGATGAATGATAAGGTATTAATAGGGGAAAAAAGCATGTAGAGTGTAGATTAAAAGGGTGTTTAATCTTCTGTTTAGTCGTCATGCTATGATTACTATGAATTTTAAACGCTCAATATAATTCTTTGACCGCTTGCCAAAATTCAATGAGCCGTCATTACAAATTTTTCTTCCTTTATTTATTTGTCTACCTATTTATCTTTTCTCTATCTATTTTATGTATCTGTTGTATGTTATATTTTATGCTACACATGTACAAGATACAAAATGCACATTGTAAATTGTAATACCAATATACAATAAAGGTATTTTTCCTTGTCTCATATTTTTTTCTTTTGTTTTTTATTACCCATCAATTTGATTTATGCAGCTTCACACACCAGAGGAATGTGCTTTGTTTCAGTCCAGAGGGATTTGTCAATCAGCGAGGTCCTTAAGCAAGGTTTATCTCATGCGCTGCTGCCTCATGTTTCAACACAATAAGGAAAACTGGACCAAATTACTCCAATTGGCATCTGAATCCACGAAAATGAACAGTGATTCTAAAAATACAGATGAAGAAACTCAACCAGTTTTACATTTACAAAAAGAAGAAAATTTGGATCTAGATCCTGGTCTGGAAAATATTATTAGTACTACGAGTGAAAAGACTGAGATGAAAAATACTTCAAAAAATCCTAATAATACTAATAATAATAAATATGATATTAATTATTACATTCGAAAGAGGAACAGATTGGACTTTAATTTCATCAGAGAAGTTTGTCAACTTGACTACATAACGGAGGAAATGGTAGCCCAAGTAAATGGGATCAAGCGAGTAAATGGTTTCGGCTTCACAAATTGTTATACAAATAACACCAACAGTAACAGTGATGATACTGATATTGATATTGATACGGATGAACAGATAATTTGTTATTATGGACTAGCTCTTTACTTCCTGGCTTCAATGGCAAGTCACGGATGTTCCCCAAACCTAACTACACAAGTGGACTACGACCCCTCGGAAAATTTCCCAATGAGGTTCAGAACTAAATGTCAAGTGAAGAAGGGACAAATCCTCCAAATTGCTTACACGAGTCGTTGGCTGGTTTTGGGAACTCTGAGGAGACGAGAGAAAATCTTCACAGACTTTAAATTCATGTGTGGATGCAGTCGATGTGAGGACAAGACAGAGGGGAATACTTTCTTCTCAGCCGTAATTTGTCCAAAATGTCGGAGGGGGAATCTTCTCCCTCAAAATCCTCTGGATACTCTGAGTAGCTGGAGTTGTGATGGTCTGGAGTGTCTCAATACTTTGGAGGAACCAGATATTTCCAATATTATTGAGCGTTTTAATGATGACATTGAGAACATTCTGGAGGCTCAACAGTTGACTGGGCACATGAAATTTGAACAGTTGTCAATGATTCTTATGGAAAATTCACAAAGGGGGATTTTACACAAAAATCATTATTTGGTACTCAGGGCGGAAATGGAATGGATCATCAGATTCCCCTATCAAAGGCTAATGACGAATAATAATAATAATAATAATAATAATAACAACCTCGATATCAGTGACAACTCTGAATCAGAACAAAGACAAGACAGTTCCAGTTCCAGCTCCAGACTTCTCGCTTGGAATCTATTCACACAATTAATTGACAGGGGAGAACATTGCAAACTCGTGTATTCACAACTCATTCCTGATTGGCTCGAGGACAACTGTAAGAATTTATATAATTAATATACAACTATATCTTTAAATACTATATTTTTATAAGTATTATGATATTTTTTATGCAAAGTAAATATAATTCATATTTATTGTTTATTTTTATTCCAACTTTTAAAAGATTTCGTAGACATTGCCATTGCTCGAGGCTACCTGAATTACTACCTGGATTCCGAATTTGGAGAGGACTTTAGTTGGGATTTATCCATAGATCTGATGAAAATCACTGTAAAATATTTCCAGGACGGACTCAGATATGCCGACCCATTTTCAGACATTGCAACTTTAGTCAAATCCTCTTGTAGATCTCTTCAACAAAGAATTGACCATTTAACCTCCTTGACTAAGGAACACTTAGTTGATAATAATAATTATTGTAAAGAATATGATTGAATAAAATTAAAATGGCTCATTTTTTCTATTTTCAACTTTAAATACTAAATACATTAAAAATTAAAATTAATCCTTTTATTTTTCATAAACTTGAAACTTGAACACTGATAATTTATACATTTTATATTTTTAATTTGGTCTTGAGTTTAATTTTAATTTTTGGATTTCGGATTTTGTACTTTCACTGTTCGTTTTTCATAAAATACATGAAATACACAATACAAAAAAAATGAGATTTTTTATCAACCGTTTATATTCGTATTTTCGTATTTTTTATTCACCCTCCGCATCGGGGAAATCCCCATTTTCAACATGTTCTCCCTTTGTATATTTTTTGAGTCCAAGGATCCTGACGAGTTTCCTTGTGGTTTGTTGAGGCGTGCGAACTTCCCCTTTATTACGACTTTCATCGAATGACTTGCGAGTTTCCTCATCCCCCGTGTTTTGAACTGCCTCATCATAAATTGCAGATAAGAAGCCTCCTGGACCATAACTAATTGTACTGACTGAAGGGTCTTCCAATGCCACACTTTTCATGAGCATGTCTCTTGCAGCCTTCCCAGCACAGTAATAGCCCCAGGTTTTGAAGGGTTGTTTAGCTCCGAGTGAACTGATGTGAACAATGCTCCTCTGCTTCTCTGGATTGTTGAAGACATGAAGGAATTGAGTATTCAAAATGACGAGAGAAAACAAGTTGAACGTGTAGTATTTTTCCATTTCATTCAGATCCTCGTATTGAGTCGCACGAAGAGAAATGTTCCCAAGAGAAGCTGCATTGTGTACTAAGATGGCATGATCAAAATCACAAGGTTGTCCTCCACCTCCAGTCACTGTTGAATTAATAAGGTCCAAATAAGCAGCTTTGTCCGGTTTCCCCAAATCTACAGATTTTGTCACAACTTCAACATTTGGAGAGGCTTCTAAAACAAGTCTTTTGGTCTCTTCAAGGGCATCAGCAGTTCTTGCGACGAGAAGAAATAGAGAACCTGGGCCAACTTTCTTTGAGAATTCTATTGAAATTGTCCGTCCGAGACCACGACTGGCTCCAGTGATGAAGACGAAGGATTTTTGACCCCAAAATTCTTGATTGTTACTCATTTTTTGCCTAGTGATAAAAGATAAAAATAAAAGAAATAGCTTGTACACTGACTATTTAATGGTTATTTATTATTTCTAATGCCTTTTTTCTTTTTTCATTGAAAATAAATTCAAAACGTAATATTTGTTGCTGTTTTCAAAGTACCTGTTAAAAAAAACTAAGAATAGTCTGTCGAAATGTCAAAAGTCAAAAGACAAAAACTATCAAAAATTAAAAGGATGGACGCTCGTTTCTTGAATCGTTGAATCTAGTCGATAGCAAACTTTACACACTGTTCACTGGTCGTACGTCGTACTCAGTACTCAGCGGTTTGTTTGGCTATGTAAATTTTTCTGATATCTGATATTAAAACAGGCTCGTATTGGCTACTATCTGAGGCAGGAACAAGAAGAAATAACAAGGCTAACCTCTTGTCTAATTTAATTCCATTCACATTTACTCTTCTAATTATCCTTGAACTTGAAAATGTGCACATGTTTAATGTACATTTTGTACATATACGCTTATCTAAATCCCTAGATAATCTTCATTTGCTGTTTTAATTATTTTATATAATTTGCTCTTATACTCTCTGCTTTCTATATAAATATGAAGTTTATCATTTATTAATATGCAATGTTTTGGATTTTGGATTTCGAATGGATGAATTTGATTGATTCAGTCACTGTGTACTTTATAAGTTTGCGTGTGTGCAGACACGAACCACGAAATGTACCTTCAAGAATCATGAATAGTTTTTATAGTACACAGTTTACATAACATACTAGTATTATAGCATGAAACACTGGAGCTAAAATGGACAGCGTACTCTTATGAAAATCTTCATGTACATTATACATATGTGTAGTTTGTAGTATGTACATAATTTGACACATTTATGTATATTGTACATATGTTCCCGTCTAAAAAGAGCATATATTTACAAGTTACACATAGCACATATAAATAAATAATGTGACGATGAGACACGCATATATTCCGTAATACAGTATTTACAGTTCAACCTACAACCTACTTTGCCATTATGTTAGTAAAAGCAGAGTTGGGATTTACAGGCTACAGACTATAGCTTATCTATATATCATTTATATACGATATGCGATATTTTCAGAGTTGATATGTTTCTGACTTCTGATTCTCTCTGGTCCTATATTCTGTAGTATACAGTCGCTAAAACACATTTATTACTAGACAGCAACTATATCACTACACATAAAAGTATACATAAGTACTGTCAGAAATTCTGACTCAGAATATAGAATGGTTACTTCCATGTTCTATGTAATATCAATTATAAATTATAAGTTATAACATAGTGCTTTTCACATATGTTGAGAGTTGAAAGTTACACGAAACACATTGCCAGGCTGTTGACTGTTGAGAAACTTATTGATATGAATTGTACTTTGATTTTAGATTCTAATGAAATTTTGTGGGAAAAGATTAATATGTCTCATGTCTATCATCTTCAAATTACATCGTGAAATCATCTTACTATGAGTAAATACGTTTTTTATGCATAAATATTGTGTATATCTTAAAAATTAATCATACGTCTATATTATTTGTATTTTGATTTTTGATCTTTTATATTGTATTTTTTTATTCATACAAATGAAAAAAGTTTAGATTTTACAGCTTACAGACTCTATTATCATGTAGCGAGAGGCTGTATCATTTTTACAATAGAAGGTACACTACCAATCCACATATATGTACTTTTCACTATAATATATACCATTGGTGTGCTGCATATGACAAACGATAAAATAATATGATTGAATAAATAAATATTACTATTAATAATAATAATAATAATCAAATCACTATAATAATAATAATAGTAGTTAATAATATAAATATAATGTTTGCTAAGAATATTGTGTTTCTTGATTCTTCTATCACTAACTATTAGACGCTTCGTAAGAAATTATATAAATGTACATTTTACAGATATATATACTTATACACAACAATTACAACTACAGATATATTTTTTCAAGAACGAAGTAGGAGGATTTTAATTGTCGCTATAAACAAAAGGGAAACAAATCTGTTTAAAATCATTGATCAAATTAAAATGAAAATTCTTGGAACTAGTACACGTAAAAATTTTTGAAAACAATTTCATTTTACATATAAGGACTGTGAGAATAAAAAAAAACACTAAAAACCCAAAATTATTACATAATCGTTCTCAATCAGTAGTACTAAATCAATGAATTAATCAAATTATAATCAAATTCCAAAATCTTTGACTGGCAAAATATTTCGTAGAGCGTATAATAATATATATTTGGTTGTTAGGCATAACATTTCATTTCAATAATGTTGTAGAGCATTTATATATAAGTATTTTATATAGTGTAAATTATTATGTACAAATTAAATAAATGGTAATGTATTTTGTGTACGAGGAAACGAGTTTTTAGCCGACAGCCGCAGTAATCAATTCTGCAATGGCCTCATGTGTTGATCTCACAGTCAGTTGTAAATTGACACCATCGGATATTACAAGTTTTGCTTTTGCTAAAACATCAAAACCACCACGGAAGACACCTAATGATTTCCAGAGAAAGGAGATTTATATTTAATATTAGTCATTCATAATTGCACACAATTTATTATTTATTACATAATATTTAATATTCTATGGACAATACAAATAATAACAAAATTAAAGTACAGAAATAAAAGAATTATCATTATGAGAATTTGAACACATGATAATTAATAATATTATATCATACCTGCTAATGCCAGCGAATGACTGCTCTTTCCCTCAGGTACTCTATCGGTCCTATCACATGGTTGAATGCCCAAGAAAGTAATAATATTTTTGACAGCTTCAGGAATGGTATTGGCATTTGACAAGGCATAAGTTTCTTCCCGTTCTTCTTTCAATTCTTCCCATGATACAGCAAAATTAGGACGAGAAACACCAACTAAATGATCACTCAAATTAATGTCGATATCCTCTAAAACGTACTCATCATCATAACCTTCATCAGAGTCAGGCAGACCGGTATCAGGATCACAGTCCTTGACCAAAAATTTGAGTACTGCACCAATAGTTCCAGCTGAAGCGGCTTCTAAATCTTGTGGCCATTGTATTACTGCATAAGCAATGGCAGGTTGACCGTATTGTAATTTTGGTATCCGAACTTCTGCCACTTGATTAAATCCATCCGGTAATTCTAATTGAATCCTAACTTTTTCAAGGATTTGATCTGGTAGTGTATTTTGGACGTTAAACTACATCAAGAAAAAAAGATAGACACATAAATACATGAATATTTATAATTTATAATATAGAACTCATAATTATGTATGTGTCAATGAAAAGTAAAAAATAATAAGTACAAGGTGTATTTTATATTTTAAATATGTAATTTTTGTATAATATTAAATATTAAATAAAATTACCTGTAGGACAAAGTATCGATTGAAAACATGTTTGACGTATGTAACCACATACTCTGTTTCAGATTCTGTGAGTTGTTGTTTCTCACATGTCTTAAATAATCCACCAAATTGTATACGAGCCAATTCTGGTACTTTGACCAATTCATCCGCAAAGGAAATTTCTTTTTGAACAACTTTTTTCGTTTCAGCTGGTTTAGCACTACTAAGGACTCCAGAATTCAAGTTAGTTTTTCGTTCTTCAGAGACTGCAGTTGAAAGTGGTACACTCTTAATGTCAAATCCTTTGTCAGTTGGTCCTTGTATATAATTAACTAATGTTTTCTCAAGTGCAACAATTGAAGACTAGAAAAAAAGAAAGAAACAGAACCAATAAATTCATAAGAATTAATTAAATATTTTTCTAAAAAGTTATACTGTTACTAAAAACTAGTATAATATAAAATATAACAATAATATATCAGAAATACACAAATAATAAATAATAATTTTCAATTTCGTATTATGCATAATAATAATACCTGCAATGAATTCAAGATGTATTGATTAGCTAAAGATTTATCCTCTTGTGACAAAAGTTGATAGTACAAAGTTGCTCGATCACGAACTTCATCATCTGAATCCATTTGACAGCGCATCAATAATACCGAAATATTTGGTAATAAACTTGGGCAAAATGCAGCAAATTGAGCAAGAGCTGAAACAGCTGCTGCACGTACAGAGGCTTGTTCTAAAATTACTCGATTGTAAATATAACGAATATATTTGGATGGTTGTCTTGTTTTTGGCCCTTCTCTACCCAATAAATGAAGTATTCTAACAGCCAAACTTGAATGTTCACAATCTTCAATGAATTCACATAAATGAGATAATCCAGTTTCTTTTGCTTCTGGATTTTCTTCAATTATTGTAATTATTGTATCAGCTATAGCAGCTTTGTAGTCTAAACCACCTTCATCTCGTAATAAAGCGGATAGGAATTGCATTAATGTTGTATGCTTTCTTGGGAATTTCAGACATAAGGATTTGATTGCATGTACAACTACAACTTTAAATTCATCAGAAATCTCAGAAACAAATGAAGCAATTTGTTTCATTAGACGATCAATGGAAGATTCTGCTCCAGTTTTCAATAAAGTTGTAATAGCCAGAGTTGCAATAGATCGATTTGAGTCTGTAATTAGATTTTCTAAATCAACATTGCAGTTAGTTACAGATGCAGGATAAGTGATTGCAACCTATAAATAAATATATATAGAAACAGATAAAACACATATTATGTTGTATTTTTTATATAATAATTTTAAAATACACTATTTATACACTATGTTTGTATTTTTCAACAAGAAAATCAACTCATAAAACAAATACCAAATACCATAAAAGTATAAATAAAAAAACACAAACTAACCTTATTTAATGTTCTCACAGCTGCAAATTTTAATGCATTCTTTGGACTTGAACAAAATAATTGAAGGACACTGATTGCTGGATTTAATTCTCTTGGTGAAATTTTCTTTAAATTAATAATAGCATGGGCAGCTTCAAATATAACTAATTCCGATTTGTGTCGTAGACAAGATTCCAAGAAATCAAAAAATGGAGAGTCTACAGGATTATCTTCTTCATCAATCAACTTGGCAGCAATACGAATCAACAATGACACAGCAAATGGGGATTTCATGTGAGATTTAGCAAGTTTTTGAACTAGCTTGGTAACAGCTAAACGATCTGCTTTTCGAATATGATAAAGGACACCAAGAGCATGATATTGAACCATAACACTATAATATATTTTAAATGTGAGGGGAGAAAAACACACAAAAAAAAACAATCAAATCATGATTAGTGTGACATGTCTTTTCTTTTTTAAATATGTGTTTTTTATATATTACAAATAAAAACATAATATAATTAATATAAAATACTATAATATATGAATAAAACATACTTGTCCGAATTAAGAGCTTCCTGAGCTTCTGAAACCCAACGTTTAACAAGTTCATTATTTGTAGATGTTAAATGATAAGCTCGGACCAATGCAGCACTACTAACTGAAGGAAGTTTATCAACGATTGCTTGTTTTAAGTATCTCTCAAGAGCTTGAAGCATAGAACTCTGTAAAAAAAAACAAAGTAATCCAAGATTCAATACAAAATAAAATAAAATTACAATAAATATGAATAATTATACTATTTTTGATTGATTGATTGTAGTTTTACAAAATGTTTAATCATGTATAATAATGTATAATGTATAATACTTACATCAGTAATAGTACAAAGTGCTCGAATAGCAGCTCCACGATAATGATCTTCCTTTCCTGTCATATCTTTAGTGAGACTGGAAGTGACAATAATTACATCTTCAGCAATATGACTCAATTCCTTAATTCCCAAGTAGACCATTCTTCTTAATACTGGATCTTTATTTTGAAATAATCTTGTCATGGCAAAGAATGTCTCTGTTGCTTCCGTCGTTCCTACTACTTCTCCTTGATTTAACAAGTAGAGGATTTTTGACAGGATCAGAGTACATTTTCGTGGGTTGATTGTATTATCATTAAATGCCCGAGCTTCTTGTAGTACAGTTGTTTTCTCTAATGCTTGAAAAGGATTTGAAGATGCTGAAACCAATTTTTTTGTAAAGAATTTCATTTTTGTTTAGATCATTCTGTATGTAACATGGTTAAATCCAAAACACAAAAACAAGTTTAAAAACATTAAATATATACACATATATACAATATATTATGCTCTGTACATTCTCGATAATATTATAAATGAAATGTATTTGTATTGTATTTGATTTAAATATTGAGTATAATTATTAGAATTGACTTTTGGCTAACAAATGTATGAATATAACTATATATGTATATTTATGACAGTTCGGCTTTTATAATAACATTTTTTAATTGTATAGATTGAATGTAAGTAGAAGAAGCAAAATGTCTAAATAATTACCGTCTTCTTCCTCCTTCTTTTCTCGTTTAAAATTCATTGTATCGGCTTGCCGGAATTTATTGTATTTAATTTTACACAGAACTATCAACTGTTGATTAATTAATTATTATTAACTTTAAAATGTCAATTTCTATAATATGTTTTGAAAAAATACAAAAAATACATTAAATGTTGGAGCAGATTGCACTATATAATAATATAGACACGTCAACTATGAAAATTCATTCATTGTATCTATAAGCTGCCTCCTCCATTCGTCTAATTCAAATATCTCTCATTTTTTGCCTGAGGCGATTTTTCTATTGTACACTTTTTTATATGAGAGGAAATAATATTATGATAAATAATGAATTTTGCTTATTTGATTAAAAAAAGTAGCCTAATGCATTTAAAAAAAACATGGTCTATACTTTCACTAAACATTATGAAATGAAAAAGAAAGCAAAATATATTTTATTTTGAGATTCCTGGATAAATGCACAGTTATGTATGTATTTTTTTTATTCTCAAGCAATAATAAAAGTATAATAAAAGAACACATGAAACAAACTGTATCATATTTTGGTATATAGTTTAGCTTTTTGCATATACGAACAATAATATAATATTGCATGTTATATATACATGTACTTAAATGCCTTCATCTTTGAAACAAAAAAAGGGGTTGACAAAATAATAGATAATTAATTATTCTCAAAGGGGAATGTATATTATACTGTAACAATATTATTGTACGTTTTGGTATTTATACATTTATTTTATTGTGTGATGATGGAGAGGTTTTTGTTTTCTTGTTCTTCATTCTTTATTCTTCATCTGGAATATCATAGTAGTCAACATGTTCACCCTTTGTATATTTCTTCTCACCAAGAACTCGTACAAGTTTCTTTGTGGTTTGTTCTGTGGTCAAAAGTGTTTTTTGACTAAGACCATCAGTGAAGAATTTCCTTGTCTCATCATCACCAGTATTTTGGGCAGCTTCATGAACCATTTCTGTGTCCAATGGACCTGGAGCATAATTCAAAACATTGATAGATGGATCTTCCGTGGCCAGATTTTTCATGAGCATGTCTCTTGCAGCCTTCCCAGAACAATAGTAACCCCAGGTTTTGAAGGGTTGAATACCACCAAGTGAACTGATTTGAATGACACTCCTCTGTTTCTCTGTATCATTAAAAACTCGGAGAAATTGAGAATTGAGTACTATGAGAGAGAATAGGTTGAAACTGTAATAATCTTGAATTTCTTGAACATCCTCAAATTGAGATACACGAAGAGAAAGATTTCCCAAAGAACCAGCATTATGAACTAAGATGGCATGATCAAAATCACAAGCTTGTCGTCCACCTGCAGTCACTGTTGAATTAATAAGGTCCAAATAAGCAGCTTTGTCCGGTTTCCCCAAATCTACAGATTTTGTTACAACTTCAACATTTGGAGAGGCTTCTAAAACAAGTCTTTTAGTCTCTTCAAGGGCATCAGCAGTTCTTGCGACGAGAAGAAATAGTGAACCTGGACCAACTTTCTTTGAGAATTCAATAGCCATTGTCCGTCCAAAACCACGACTGGCTCCAGTGATGAAGACGAAGGATTTTTGACCCCAAAATTCTTGATTATTACTCATTTTGTAAATTTTTTGGTGTGACTACAACAATACTTTCACTTTGAATACTAGATGAATTACAATTATCTCCGTTTTCTGTACTAGTAGTAGTAGTAGTAGTAGTAGATGATTCTTCTTCTTCTGCTTGTTGTTGTTGTTGTGACTCGTCAAGAATTAAAGCTAATTGATCCGCTTTGACTAAATGAACTAATTCCTCTAAAGCTATTGCTTGTTTTTCTGGTGCTAATCTTTTGAGTATGGGATTAACTTTAAGGTCATCCAAAGTATCTTCTTGTAAACTTGTTGGTAAAGAGTCTTGTAGAAGTTGGACCATATAAGATTCACGAGTTTCTCCCAATGAACGAATTATTTCACCCGATGATGAATTCTTCCCGTTTTTTCCACCGTTTTGTAAAGATTTCAATCTCTTTTCTATAAAAAAATAAAAAGGGAAGATAAATTAATTAAAACTTAAAACTAATGTATTTACACACAATATTCATACATTATTAATTATTATTCATAATCCATAAATTTTAAATCGGCTTTATAATCATGATTAATTTTGTGAAAATTGTATTTTATATTATGATTATAGATTATAGATATTTAATATTTAAATGATATAAAATATACTATAATTTATAGATATAATATAGATATTGATTGTTGATTGCACATGTAGTGTACAAGTTCAATATGGTTTATGGTTTATGTGAAAAGTGAATAGTATTTATGTAAGCTACTATATCATATGTTGTATAACAAATACTATAATATATACTATTGCATAACAATTAACAAATGTATAATGTATAGTAGTTTACTTACCAAGTGAAGCCAAATATTCTTCAGAGTCTGCTAGTTTAGCAAAGGAATGTGGTGGTGGTTGAAATGAGTCTTCAAATGAATTGAGCTCAGCAGAGGAAGACAAAATCGTTGGGCCTGAAGCTAATGATGAGACAGACTGAATCTGGTCGGATGGTGAAACTGTATTGGTATTATGTAATGGAACAGGTTCCTGATTAAGGTGAACTGGAATTTCACTCCCACTGGCCTTCAAACTGTCTCTACTTATATTGTTGGAAATTTGATCCTTCACTGCTTCTACTTCTTCTACTTCAATCCCCAAGTTTGATGTATTGTTGTCGTCACATGATACGATTTTCCACGGGTCCATTCGGAATTATTCAAGTATAAATAATTGAAACCTTATACAATTCAATATAGTATATGTATGTACACTTTATATAAATTGAAAACTAATTATAATATTATTGAGAGAGAGAGAGGAGTATAGATTTTTATAGATATAAGAATCCAGAATGCTTTGAATCTGTAATATGTTTACCGCCTATATGTATTTCAATGTAATATAAGCACATGCTTTTTGGATCTTAGATTTTTTTGTGTGTGCATGCTCTACCTGAGATTGTATAACTTTTTTATATACTTCTATATAACTATGATACAACAAAGGTGAGATGTGACAATTTGAACTATATAGTTTATAAGTAAGGTGTAAGATAAGATGACACAATATAGAGATGTTACATGATCTGTATAATAAAATATTCATCTGTACGATATTTAAAATGGAAATAAATGGATGAAATCTCACTAATTTTGATTACTGATTAATATTTACAATAATATATATAGCGTACGTTTATTAAGTGGTGTAAGGGTCTAACAGAGTAATACACATTTAAATAACACAAATACGTGTAATATATATATACAAAGAATATATAGTAATTAATTCTACTATACATATTTCGCTACGATATACGATAATATGGTAAAGAGTAAAGAGAAAGAATCATAAAATATACCTTTTTATATCTGTATCTATAAAATATATTATAGATAATATATGCGGTTTACATAATTCTCAATAAATCAAAAAAAAATACACTCGTGTCAACAAAGTATTCAAAAGAAGAAATACTTTTAAAACTAATCATCATTTAACATTTGAATGATTTGTCGAGCACGTTCATATTTACTCATCTCATCAGGAGATGGTTTAGAAATTAGACGTTTAGAAACATTTTCTTCATAATTTTTTATAACTTTTTTAGTATCCTGTTCTAAATCTTTCCTTGCTTTCCCATGTACAGAACCAACATAGTTGACAAAGACATTAAAATTATCCTCATTGATAGCAGTTGGATTGAAAGCATTCTTGATGAGCCAGACTTGCTTCAATTTTTCAAATTTCCATTTATCTTTATCATTATTCCATGTTTGAAGGAATTTCAAAGCTTCAGCTTCATGCTTTTGTTCTACAGTTGGATCTGGAAGTTTGTCTCCCGACTTTTTCTTATTTTTCTTCTTCTTTTTAAGTTTAGATTTTGAGTCATTATCCGGAGTTTTAATGACGGCTTCTGTTCCTTGTTTAACTTTTGTTGCTTCTCTTTTCTCTTCATCCCATCGAGGTTTTCTCAATTTTATTTTTGGAGTTAAATCAAGATTAATTGTAGGAACAGACAGTTCTTTCAAGTCTATTGGTTCTTCTTCACCCCCTTCTCCTCCTATATCTCCTGATAATACAACATGTTTTGCAGCTTTCTTTAGAATTTTTTCATCCGTAGCTGCCTTCCTCTTTTTTGGACGTTCTGTTGTTGTATCTTCTGAAGAAGCAACATTATTTACTAAAAAATCAACTTTTTTAGAAGCATTAGTATTTTTATCTATAGGATTTTTATTTTTTGTTTTTAAGATGGTTGTTGGTGCCGATTCAGTTGTAGTTGTCGTAATACTTGGTGTATTAACTATAGACGAATCTTCCTTTTCAAGATTTTCTTCATTTCCTTTACCTTTAATAGAATCCTTTTTACTTTTTTTATTAGGTATATCAGTTTTACTATCAACAATAATAGATTCTACTACTACTTGTTGTTGTTGTTTTGATTTAGCTTTTTTATTTTTTGATTTACTACTTTTGGTAATGGTAATATTATCTATAACTTTTTCTGAGTTATCTACATCCATAATTATTGTTTCATTATCATTATTATTGATGATTTCTTTTTTATTTTTCTTCTTCTTATTATTATTTGTTTTGCTATTCTCTTCGGATTTACGTTTTAATTCTTTCGCAGTCTTTTTCTTATTCTTAGTTGACACTGGGGTTTCTTCTACTTCCGTTTCCTCTTCTTCATTAAGACTTGTTTCATTTTCTCCGTCTCCTTCTGAATCTTGGTCTTCTTCTTCTTGATGTAACTCATCAATGTAATCTGCATAATTACCAGTAACATCATTTAATAATTGACTGTTATCAAAATCAAAAGATGTTTCATCCTCCTCCATTTCTTTTTGTTTTTGTGCTAATATTTTCTTTCGTACTTTTTTTGGTTTACGATTCTTTCTATCTGGATTTGCTGCAGATTCTTCTAATTCAATTAACCTCTCAGTTGCTTTTTTAATCTCTTTCTTATCAATAGCTGGTTTTCTTGTATCTTCCATTTCAATTGCAAGAGGATATTCACCCTCAATCAATTTTTGGAATCTATAAAAAATATTTAAAAAAAAATAAATAAAACATATAAACAATTTGGAAAACATAAAAAGTATTGTATTATAGTAAAATATGAAACATAAAAAATAAATAAATATATCACAAAATAAAAAATAAGCAGGATAATGTGTACTCACTTTTTAGCTAAACTATACATCATTTTCCGATTTTTCATCTTCACTTCTGTTGCACCACCAGCTTCAATTAATTTATCTGAGAGTTCTTTATAATCAATTTCTAATTGTGGTAGAATTACATCAACAGCTCCAGCTCGAGGATCAAATGGACCAGCTTGTACTGATAATGAACTTTGATCTTGTTCATCCATATTTAAATAATCATCTTCATCCTCATCATCATTGTTGTTAGTATTACCATTATTTCTTTTGGCTTTCTTTTTTCGAGAACTTTTGTCTTCTTCTTTTTCTTGTTCTTCATCCAAATCAGAAGCACTATTTTCACTATTCTCATCCTCTCCCTCCTCCTCCTCATCTATATCACCCATTACTCCTTCAGCATAATCAATTCCTACATCACTTTGTCTCATTAAATGACGGAAAATTCTCTCTTGAATTT